>VOMN01087709.1:0-18422 GCA_014899125.1 Orchestia grillus
CGATGCAGTCGGTTTCTTCGTCATGTAGTGGTCACTACAACAGTTTGAACACGGCCATATCAGTAACGGGTCTTTAAAACCGTTAGGAAGAAAGTGAAGCGAACCTTTGGCCCACTCATATACAAGTGGTGATGAAAGTAAAAAGCATATTCTGTTACACTCATAATTTCATAGCCCTTTCATTTTTGTGAATTCTAAAAACATTGCAAGTCTGATGCCAAGATATCCCATCATCAGTCAAGGAGGGAGACATTGGCTCAGTGCTGTATAGGATTCAAACGTGAGATAATGCAGATAAAAATAAATATTCCTGCATATTTGGACAAAATTAGTGAATGTAATTGAGTATAGTAGATATGATCTCCAATGAATGCCAATGTAATTATTGACCTGGATTCACTGATCATAAAACTAGGCCCATTGAACTCTACGGCCAGCACAGCTGACGCTCTAATCAGTCGATGATCGAAGCTTGCGTTCCTAAGACGGTCGTGGGGTCCTCCGCAGAGCAATTGAGAGGTATCGATATCGATGACTAAAGCTGGACCAATCACAACTTTTTATTAGGATATCTACTGTAGAAATGCTTTATGATGATGCGCTCAATCACGTCATGGCTTTTACGGTCTTCAATTGCACGTAATACTCAAATGAAGATGTTGTGTTCTACGAAAACAACTAGGGAAAAAATATATATCCAAAATCCTAAAGAAAAAAGACTGCATCTACCGATAATGACAACACCGAAATAGTTTTGAATAAATAAATCTCAAATAGTTTTGCCGGAATTTCAAAACTCCAGAAATTTCAAAAGTTTTGATAGGTAACTAGATGCGCATTTGTTCATTGTTTTCCAATAAGTATTAATGTTATTAAATATAATTAATCTCCACATTAATAAACGACACTGATATTAAAAACGATTAAAGCATTCAGCCACTCAGCTGGTTAGATGTCAGCATTTGTGAGTGTGTACATGTGAATTGAATGTTTCATTTCATTTTAAGCTACTTAATAACCTCTCGTAGATAATAACACGTGAAAGCATTCTTCGAAGCAGTGAACGTTAAGCCAGCACGATAATTTCTTTTTAAAACGAGTTCAGTTCTTTTTATGAGGAACTTTGAGGGGCGCTTTCGATCGTAATTTGCGCCTGCTGACGGCAGAATATGTCTCATGATGGATGCCGTTGCAACGGTGAGTCGCTGCTCTAGTCATACGTGTTCATTAACTTGGCCTAAAAACTAATACTCGCATTTTTGGCTGCGTAGCTCCTTCGTTGAAAGGCTGGAACTCAAATACATTCATCCCTGATAAAATGTTGTAGATTTCTCGCTTATGTGTTGATGTTTACGTGATTCTCCATCTCAAGAACTACATTAATATATCAACTCGAAAGAAATGTTTTTATGGTGATCGTGGTTTTGAAGGCACGTAAGTTTTTATTGAAAGTATGGACCCTACTTTTACTATTATGGACGTTGATTTTGGAAAATTCTACGTTGGTGACAATTAATTTCACAAGCTTCGCTTTGTATAACCAAATAAAGAGGGTTTTTCTTTTTACAGGAACGAAATTTAGATATTTCCAGAATGATTAAACTACGATATGGACGTGATAAAAACTACAGCACAATTTCTTTTCCGGTGAATCTCTCTCAAGAGATAATTTCAGATCAAAGCAATTTCTCCTTACATTTTTTCCGTCCCTCTGATTATTTAGCCATTGGTTAATTATACATGAAACCTGTCTCAGGTATCCTTAACAAACTATTTTGTACATTGAGAGGCATACGACAAATAAGATTAAATAATTCAAGCCTGGTATGGCAAAATAAATTCACAGTTTCATAACTTCATTAAAAACTTTCAGACCCAGTCTTCAGTTTTCACAACAAATGTTTTGAATGTCTTTATGATAACATTTAACGCACTGAAAACACTTTTACATCAATCATTTAAAGAATTGAGGACTAATGAAACCATTCATCACTGTTCAAAACAGTGAAAGGTCAATCACATCTACCCTGAAAAAAATTGAACTCCCTCAATACTGGAAATAAATTTCTGCTTTAGAAATCTATTGAGAAATTATGATTTATGATAAGCGATGAATAGTCAAACCCCCGCAACTTCGCACGTTTTAACTCCATCTCATCAAAAAGATCCAACAGATCAGCCTCACACTTTTTGTATATCTAAACAAAGAATGAATTATCAAGTGATGAGTACGGTTCAGCTACTCCTTCCGTTACACACTCGTAGTAAGGAAGATACTGTCAACAGAGTTATTCGAGCTAACTTGAAATATTTTAGACATATCTAAATCATTTTCACAACAGGTTTGCACAGCACAGAGCAGCATGGGGCATAATGTGGTACGGATTCCACCAGGCAATTACACATAGTAATCTCTGCAATTACGTGAGGCAGACAAATGTTAAAGTCAGTAAACGTGTGTCTAAATGTCCAAAATTCCTTTTACTGTATAACAGTCTGGTCTTATGAAACATCGAGTCAAAAAAATATGTTGCATGCTACAGAATTTCCACAATTTTCTTGATAATAATGAACTTAAATAGCTAGGTTGTTATATATTTCATCCATCAAAGATTTTACAGCTGCGCAATGGCGTGCAGCTACGTACGATAAAAATGTAACAGATCCTACACGTTTACGACTTTTATGGAGAATACCAATGTCTTATAGATTTATGTGGCAGATTTTATCCACAATATCTACACGGACTATCATCCCTATTTATTGATTTATTGGAATAATTACTGACATTAACTCGTGTAATTCACGCGTAATGAGCTGCAAATTTATATTTCTGCGGAAATCGAACTGGTCGTCAGTAAGTACGCTGATGTTTCCGTGGTGTTCGCCGTGCCTCACTGGTGTCGAACTCGCTTGGGGGTGTGGAACAAAGCGAGTGCACGGCGTGTGCCAGCACCGGCCAAATCGCCCGGCGAATGCGATTGGTGAACAGAAATAGCGAGTACAAAATATAAGGAAGGAAATTACTTGCCGTAATCGTGAAATAAAAGCGGACGGGTAAATTTAGCCGGGCAGGGCAGAAATTAAAGAAAATATTTACGTGTGTTAAGGTTGTTGCTTTGAGATAAATACTCTGTGGTTTGTTTTTCAAAATGTACATTTTATTCGTCAAACAGTTTACTTTAATCAGTGTCGATCAGGGGCAGAATTTTACAGAGCAAGTCTGCAAATTTGCCGTCCATAAACACAGCAAAAATTTTAAAATAATTGCTTCAAACGCATATTTAGTTCTATACTTCGCTCAGGCTCGCCCTATTTTCAATTCTGAAGCTTGTATATAAGAAATCGGTAACACAGAGAAAAATCGGAGATTAGCAGATTAATTAATTCACCCAAATGAACGCGAATTACATATTCTAAACAGAAACTCGTCTCAGTCATTGTTGTTCTCTTTACGTATTGCACATGCCAGTCCTTTTTCAGCACGACTTCAACCTTGCGACCGAAAGTTGCACCGCTACTTCATATTGCGCTACCAATTGGCATCTTACTGGCCGTACTGTACGTCCAATTTGTATCCTACAGACCGTACGGTACGTCCAATTGAAATCCTACTGGCCGCACTGTACGTACAATTGCTACACCACCGGCCGTATTGTGCGTGCAATTGCTACACCACCAGCCGTATTGTGCGTGCAATTGCTACACCACTGGCAGTGTTGGCCGTGCAATTGCTACAGCACCAGCCGTATTGTGCGTGCAATTGCTACACCACCGGCCGCATGGGACCGACCTCGTCCCTGTGCGCCACCAAACGCTGCCTTCGCCTAGTTCGCAGACGCGGCGCTGGAATTCGAGGTGCACGGCATTGCCGGCAGTCAAGAGGCGCACCAGCACAGAGAGGCTCTCGCGCTGCTCGCTGTCCGCTGCCCCTTTTCGTGCAATCAATTTCTCTCACCAGCGGTCACGACCACCTCCACTTGACGACTTATTCCGAGATCAGGTGGTGTTAGGAACGTTCCGAGATCAGGTGGTGTTAGGAACGTTCTGAGATCAGGTGGTGTTAGGAACGTTCCGAGATCACGTGGTGTTAGGAACATTCCGAGATCACGTGGTGTTAGGAACATCCCGTCCAAAGATGACCATCGCTGGAACTAAAAATTTAAAACTGAACGTTTGATCTCCACCGACGGCCGCTTGCCACAAATTATCCCCTTTGGGCATAGAATATATAATACGAACCCTAACTGAGTGCCATTCATCAGCAGCGTTCTGATGAGCCCGTTTAATTGATCCGTGCGTGTTTGCCGCCTGTGGAAAGGATCCGAGAAAACGCGCTTCAGATTAGCTACTCTGTGTTGACATCAGGAATACATCACCTTCTCTACAACCGTCTTAATCTGAAAAATTAAAATGAAATGTACCTGTTCGTTTCATTTCACGCCTTCGACATCAAAACTGCACGTCTCTCTCGTAGAGTAATAACTTTCTTTACGTCAGGCCTCTGTTTCGAGCCTGCAATTATAAGGTCTATTTGAAGTATTAATTTCGTTTTTCTGATTGCTCGATGTCAGTGCGGCGAGAGAACCCCGATGTTGCTAGAAAAAAAGCGGCCCACATGAACCATGATACCAGAACTCGTCTGTGTTGCAATTTAGGTAGAGTAACCTCAGTCCTACGTTCCAGCCGAGACGTCCCTATTGTGGGTGGGAACGCGACCCTGGCCATTTATTGCAGCAGCCGAACGTTTCCAATGGGCTTCTTATCTATGGTGAGGACGTTATTTGCCATTCACACTAGCAACAGAAACATTATTTTGAAAGTGAAGTTTGTTAACCCTATTTTGAGGTTTATAATTTTACGATTTTTAGGGCAATATGTATGATTAGAGGTAGCACTGGTACAGTAAAAAAGCCTTAGAATCTCTTTTTTTTATTTTAAATGAACTGGATACTTTTGCTGTTTGTAGTTTTATGGCAATAATTTTTAAAAAGGGGTACTGTCATCGCCCACCCCGTAACCCACTACACAGGGTGAGTCACGAGAAAGTGCTGTAATTTTCACATACCTATCAGGCAGTAATTATTATTCCTAGGGACATAGGCTTTGTTTCAATTTAAACATTAATTTGTCTACTATATATACCAGGTAAAAGATATGTATGTTCATAGGAATGGTTTGGGCTCAGGTAAGCAAAAAGTAATTGTGATTTTTTTGCTCATAGTGCAAGTGGGCGCTACAAGCGTCAGCACTGAGTTCATTTGCCAAATACCATTGAATATACAAAAAATGAAGGAAAATAAGTATTACCGATTTTAAAATAAATTATTTATTATTAATAACATTCATATAATGTTTTTTTTTTCAACCCATATTTATGTTTCTAATCCAACCTGCGGCCCCCGTTCTTTCCAAAACATCTCTACACTGGCCTATCTTTTCTCGCTTTGATTTTGAATCATTTCTGGGGTATTTTTAGGTACGTTTACATTCAGCGTGATACAGTCACGTAAATCGTGCAAGTCAATTGAAGGTTTTTCGTAGACTTTCTTTTTCCACCAAATAAAGAAAGAATCACACGTAGTCAGACCGGCACTGCATGGTGGCTACTCCATCTCATGCCCAACTCCAATGGCACGATCCGCAAATCATTCGTTAAGACGGAGCCTTAAACTGTTCTGGGTCCTCACTCTCTGTTGAACTGAGTTTGAACAGAGGCATCAATTAAAATTTAATATATTTTGAAATTCAAATTAAACAATATGGGTTGTTTCACACAGCGGCCAAAAAAACACAATATTTTTGTGTAATTGTACCTAAATTATTCCTGCGAAAAATTATTTTCAAATTTGAAAAGTTAATAAACTGATATTCGAAATGAGATCAACCTGAGGTTTTTACCATGAATACTTACTGAGTAATATGTATTTTAAAATCTTGACACATTTTGTGTCTCACCCAGTCCATCTTATTTCGTCCAACATAGACTTCAAGTGAAGGGACCAGCGAGGGCAAGAAGGCGTAGACCTTCCTTATTAATTCCAACACGTTTGGGTTTTCAATGCCTTACAACTACTGGCGTGGTGAGGGATGTGAGCAATGTGTGGTTTAAACATCCTTTTCTAAGGGAATTCTTCCCTGGTTACGTGAAAATGCCTCGCTTGAGCCGAGATTCGATCCCAGGTCCTCTCGGTTACGCAATACAGTAGACGTGAATTAAGCGAACATAAGCTCGTGGGAACACAAGCGTGAAAAAACTTGCGGAATTCGACTGACGTGGATTCGACTGGTGCTCACTCTACTGTTGTGAATTTCACTCACGGGAGAGAACTTCCCCTGAAAATATCATAAATTTCTGAAGCACCAAAATCCAATATGAACTCAACAAAATTAGGAATGTCTTTTTTGCGAAGCTAATACGTAATAAAGGTCATTGAGGAAAGACATTTTAAAAACCTTTCATTTGAACATTTTAAGGTTAAAGGCTCATTATCAACAAAACCTGTAAACAAAGTAAGTAGTCATCAGGATTTTTTCAAAACAGAAACTAAACATTTTTTTGAGAAAAAAAAATTACCAGATTAAAATGCCCAATAGTTAATACCTAACTATTTACAGGGTACACCCACTCTGCATTTCGGTACGGGAGAGTTTGAGCTTGTGGATGTTCATGAATTTCAAAATTCGAGGTAGAGTTGGGCGAGCAAACGCGCAACAAAACTTCTTGCATATTAATTTGTAGCGGCGTGAACGCCTGGCATGACGCTACCATGAGACACACCGGCAATTTTTTGTGCTGGAACGAAATTTTAGTGCTGGATTTAGGTATCATTGATTTATTTTAATGAAGCTAAGAGCGGCAAACAAATACACCCTTATAATAGCTGATTTTGCCATTTTGAGAAACTATTGCAAATAATTAAGAATTAAAGGTATAACTTAGCTAAGAATATATTATTTCGTTCAGCTGTAATGTTATAAGTTATACTTTTCTTAACTAATAAAAAACAGGAAAGAGCGTCAACCACAGCGAGTGCCCAGCTGTGAAATTATCATCGTGAGGTAATTTTGAAAAATTACCTTGTGACGATTTAATTCTGGACCCTCAAACGTAATGACTCGAACTTATTGTGTGCAAAAATTTTCAATGAAACGAAAGCTTTCGATCACACGTGAACAAACTGATGTCGCCTTGGCATGTCCTTTACAATTTTACTTATAAGCTGAGTAAACAATGGAGTCCGCGTACGTTGTTAGAGTAAAAGCACACGTCACGTTGCAGTATATCAATTATAGCCAGGCATGACAGAATCCAGGATTTCATCCTATGAATATGTCTAATTATGATTTGGTGATCGTAAAAGGACATTCGACATGGCCAAAATACTACTCCAAATTGGTGAGCGTATTACCAGAACAGCGGAGTTAATTGCCAATACTCCATCTATTTCCATTGGACTCACATCAGGAGATCTGGCAAGCTTGATCAACAATCGACCGTTTCTAAGCCCATTTCTTCATCGGATACTTGCGGGTTTTGAAACGTTGGAATAGAGAACCATCATCCGTGAATAGAAGTCTGCATAAGAACCATGGAGGCAGACTTCTATACCACGGACAGCTGTCGAAATCTTTATAGAAACTCGGCGTACGTTCGCTGTTACTTTTACTTCATCTCATGCACTATTATACTAATGCTAATCATTACAAATAATCATCACAACTGAAATCCGACGCCAACCATAGCTTCCTTAACCTTGATTTTGCAACTTAAAGGAAATTACAAATTTTGGAAACGACTTAGAGAGAGTTTCAACTTTAGTTACCGGAGAATTTACCTGATAATGAGTTAGAATAGCTCACTGTTCGAGTACATGTCGCACCATATTATAAATTTAGAATTTAGGTTACAGTCTATTATTATTCTGAGCATCTGATTAGGACAACGAGCCTTTTTCGTGCAGGAAAAATTGCTGCATTAAAAATAAGACATTATTTCACAAACACTTTATTTATTTCACAAACACTTTCATTATTTCACAAACACTTTCATTATTTCACAAACATTTACTTTTATTTCACAAACACTTTCACATTTCACAATATTATTTCCCAAACTGTACGCTGCTATTTGGAGCTTTTGCTGCTTCTGAATCCGAAAGTGCACAGGATTCACCTCTGGCCGAGAGAACAACCTAAAATTACATACATGTTGGACCACTTCTTTTTTGGTTTATTGGGTGTAATTGAGATGCTATTGATGTTCTAATGTTCATATCTGACCTTAATTCCAAGGTAGGAGAATTAAATATTCGAATGAAAGAAGTTCTTTATTGCTCATTCAATAGATACATTAACAGAAAAAACGCGAATGTCATTCACCTCACTTGAGATAAAGCTTACAGAACACCTACGCATTCAACACATGAACTTGAACAAATGCCTTCATGAATATTAGCCTAAACATTCGTTAAAACAAAATTCTCTAAGCTTTTCGTAACTCAAGGAATGGAAAACATTTGTTGCTCTTGGGAAACATAAACTCTACGTGTTATGAGACTCTCATTTGGGCAAGGTAAATATAACCTGCGAATCAACGATGCAATGAGTCCCAATTATTCCTCTGAATCATGAATTCATCGCTGACGTCGTTGATATTAAAACAGAACTGCTGACAGTTCGCTTCAGGCAATGCAAATAAATTTTTTTGGAATTATCAATGATTAACATTATTAGAGGCTCATTAGAGTCTCAATTTATAGCTAGCGTGCTTGACTTTGGCTCTTAGGCCCAATTTAGAAGATTACAGAAAGAAGCACAGTTCAATTCATGAATTCCCGAGGCAAATAAAGGTCAAGTGCGCTTCGTTCGGAGCACTCGTGGGTGCCCCGATCTTGTGCAAGGAACTTTTTTCTACCCTGAAGCTCGGGTCCATAATAAATTAGAGTGTGAGCGAGGTGTAATTTTCTTAGTACATCATAGAAAATGAGTAGAGCGTGTGATGGTAATTATCAACGAGAGCCGCTATAACTCCATTGTACAGAGTGTAATTCGCGAAGCATGTGTGAGTTTATCGGGACTTAGCATTATTCAGTTGCGCCGGCCTCTATTTTAATAATATTCTTGAAATATCGAGCCCTCGCAAAAACTATGGAAGCACCTCAATGGCAGCCTTGTTTTTATTGAAGAGACATGCAAATTGAAAGGCTTTCGGGGGACTGATTTATCGAAGAAACGGCAGGCTTTTCGCTTGTAATCATGGCACATTTAAGCTAATTTTTCGCTACCGATATTACAAGATAAATTTTATCTCGATCGTCATCAACGGTCGATAAATCACAGGTCAAGAGCCAAAATTAATTGAGAATTAAGTTCACCTACCATTGCGATGGGTGTGTCTAAAGTTATTTAATACGCACCATAAATTTCTTTTTAAGCCAAAGTAAAGGCTCCTAAACGCTTGAAACTTTCTGGGACGATAAGAGACTTAAATCAAATGACCTTTCATTAGCTTAGAATTTAAAAATAAGTTAGGAACGAATATTAAATCGAAAAGTTGGCCGTCTACATTGCTTAGGCCTATATTCATTCCCTGAGTTGAGCAATATTTTAGAGGGAATATGGAGTCAGTGATGACATTCCATGAAAGTTGGGAGCGGTAATTTTTTTAGGTATGTCTTGTGAAATACACTCACCCAAGCCCGCTGGTGATCTTAATGCACGACCCACTCATACACCGGCCCTCACCAGCTGAGTTGTCTTCCTCAGTGGCAGATCGAATTCAGGCAGCTGATTCAGTTACGATGAGTAACGAACTAATGCGGATAGAATTATATCTGAAGTTAAACGCTTAAATCATCGCTCTAAAGTGGAAGCTACCAGAACCAAAATTTAATGTTGCAAAACTTGAGCTTAGATAAGATATGGCAATTGAGTCGGAATGTTATAAGCTTTGTTGCACGGTTGAATTGTAGATAAACCGATATCTTGAAAGACATCAGTCATTTTTGGTGGTGTCGCTGCAATAGCATCACAGCTGTTTCTTACCACGTTCTCGAATGTTCACACTTGGTAAAGTACATGGATGCCAAAGTGGAAAACAACCTTAGCACTTCCGATGGCTCTGCAAAGTCGATTTAAAATAATTACTTCACCGCTATACAAATTGTATCTCACAGAAGTGCATTCATTCATAACTTTATGTTATCTTGCGAGGAAAGTGATCGTTATCAGCTGTGGATGAAGAAATTATCCACAGATAGTTAAACCTAGCATGAATAGATCAAACACATAGCGTACGAAGGTTCTGAGAATTAAACTGCATTGCTTAGTACAAAGTGAATAAAAGATAATGAACCCTTGCAGAAATTGGTTTATTGGTAGGGAATCTAACCCTGAGTATAAAGAGAAACACGATCGTTGCTATAAAAACTGCTTTTTATAGCAACGATCGTGTTTCTCTTTATAATGAACCCTAATTCGACCGTATTCGATATTAGGAATCTTGATGACCTTTTTCTATATTTATATGTGTTGAAATTTTTAAGCAAACTTTAAAATATTGAAAAATACAAACTAGGTAATCATGATACGAAATACCGTAATTGAAAAGAGATAAATGGTACAGAACCTCCGTGTATACATAGGGTAAGCCTCAAAAAGTTTCCTTCTCTCCAAATTCTTATAACTCCGTAATTAATGGCCCTAAAAACTTCTACATAATTTCATTCTCCCCACCATTCAATGTACTTTTATCGGGTTGATGCTATTCTGCATTTGTGTGGACCATTTATATGAATAGTTCACAAGCAGATGAACGGTAAGTGAGAGTCGTTTTTCTTCGCCATTGCGCGAGGGTAATTCTCAAGACACAATCTATGTTTTTAATTAATGAAAGTAGTTAATGACTACTATAAAAAAAATTGAGATAATAGACTTTTTAAATAAAAATTTTTGCTTTCTACTTAAACACTAGAACATATTGTTTTCCTTATAACCAATAGCTACCGTTATCTTCGAAGCACTTTAGACATCGGACTCTCATTCCTGACATTTATTTTCTAATAGCTTCTGGATGGTTTCTAAGTTGATTAACATTTTGAATGATGCGATAACGTAATTCTTCAAGGTCGTGTGGTTTATAAGCATTATTTTTGAGATAACCCAAATGATTTTATAGCCCACATTTACCACTTTCTTTAATTAAAAACATAGATTGCGTCTTACGAATTACTCTTGCGTAATGGCGAAAAAATAACTCCCACTGATAGTTCATCTATTCGTGAACTATTCCTATCAATGCTGTATGATGTCATCCAATAAAATTAAATTGAATGGCAATGGAAATGGGACCACATAGCAATTTCTACGACCATTAGTTACGGAGTTATAAGTATTGGAAAAAAGGAAACTTTTTGGACCACCCTGTATAATCTGGTAACAACACCCAATGTAACGACGTATCACCACCCGTACGGAAAATTAAAATTATTTGAAACTAGAGCTTGAGATTAGATTAGAGTAAAATTAATGCGACCCTTTTGGCTGCACATTTGGCGCTGATTTAGTCCCCGTCATTTCTGCAAGGCACAGCGATCCCAGTGGCGGCCGAGTGCGATGCAGCCGAGCCTTGCAGCGCATGCAGCTAATGAGAACTTCTAGCTGTGCCTCACTGCTTCCGTCGGCTTGATCGATGATGGGATAGAAGGCCGATAGTAAATACTGAATTTTTAGACACAAGGATCCGTGGAAATTCCGGTTTGCGTTCAGGCCCTTAATTAGGCTCTAAATATAGTGTTGCTTCACGAGTAGTAATTTTATAGTTTTAGTTTTGTTCATGTCTGGAACATTCCATCATTTTCAATTTCATCAACTCACTGTTTATTGGGTTAAATTAACAGATGGCTGAGTAAATACTAGCCTGCGATCTTGCAAAAAAGAACCTATGTCGATAAGTATTTTAAAAAAGAAATTGCAGCAGCTGTACCTATGGTACTGCCACAGGTTTTAGTTGCTCGAGCATTTTATTTCTTTCAGAAATACGTACTTCCTTTACCAACATACATGGTAATTACATCCTACACTCTGTTAACCTGTTGTGTCAAGATACTTCCACAACTCATAGCTAGGAAGGGATAGCAAAGAAACATCGTAAACGCATTTAGTTCAAACGTTTCGACCATACCCTCATTTTCAACGAAATAAAAAAAGTGGTTAGGGGAAGCGCGAAAAATCACACTTGCTTATTTTACGTCTCAAAGTAAAGCGTAAAATATAATTTTAGCATTCCGATTACGACTTCATTTAACTAAAATACAAAACCAATCAAGGGGCTATACCATTATTACCATTTGGAATTGCAAGATACAACCGCCTCGAAATGAAGTTTTGTCAAATTTCAAACGACAGCAGAAGGAAAACGCTGGGGAAGGCTGGCCGGCTTGAACCCCTCCTGACCAGCATATTGGCAAGTGCGCCTCTGAAATTATGATTGCAATTTGTCCTCTTTGTTACATACATTGTAATCATCCTTGGCTCTCATACACGTTACAATTAAGACGGAACATAATTTTGGTACTGATTTTTTTAGAACTGCCGTGTTGAACGTAAATTTAACGCAAAAACATCTTGTGAATTTGTATTTCAAACCAGGAAAAGATTCTCAGTTCACATGGAAATTTTTAAAAAAGGTTCACGTCAAATATTCCTACATTTTCCGTGCTAAAGTCATAAATCGTCAAGTTACCACCATTCTTGGAGTACATATCTGCAAAGGTATATCATTTCCACAATTTGCTCATCTTGAAAAGAATGTATATTTTTTACCTCAGATGAAGTAGTGCTCAAGGACACAACCATTTTGTCCAAAAAAAATTTTTAAAAGAAAAAAGACGGTATCAGTGTGCCTTGACGTACAAAATATTTTAACAATGATTTTAATAAGCACTCGTTTCGGCAGAGTTGTGATTTACGTTCAATGGAAGAAAAATCCGTATTCAGTAAAATAAGAAGAATCTGCTGTATACAAAATGCTATGGAAGGTTCAACGTTTCAGCCACAGCTCCTCCGGGAGCTCGCACAGCACCCCTAACATGGAGCATTGCTGGGTCTTGTTCAAACATCTAAGATCAAGTTTGGAATAGATCAATGTCACATGTTAATGTAAGAAATAGGGTACAACTCCCAAATTAATGTAAGAAATAGGGTACAACTTCCAAGTTAATGTAAGAAATGGGACACAACTCCCTAGTTAATGTAAGAAATGGGACACAACTCCCAAGTTAATATACGAAAGATGACAAAACTCCTCCCATGTTAACATACGAAATTGGGCAAAATTTCCAATTTAAAGTTTAATTATGGGAAAACTCCCAAGTTAACACATGAAATTCGACAAAACTTTGAATGTAAAGTACGAAATTAGATAAAACCTTAAAGTTAGTGTTCAAACAAGACAAAACTTCCAAGTTAGTGTAAGAAATAGGACAAAACTGTCTAGTTAGAGTATGAAATGGGACAAAACTTTTAATTTAATTCACGAAAAAGGACAAATCTCTCCTCCCTTACTTACCCCAAAGCTGAAGTAAATGAGATAAATTGTGCGTGTTTGGATAGAAACAGCATGCAAAAAATGTCACTTACACTGTAATTAAGACTTAAATGATTCGCCGAAAATTTCTCAGCCTTTATAAATTTTAGAAACACATTCCTTTAAACATGTTCCTTAAATTCGGAATTGACTTGCTTGACGGTTTTCTCGCATAACTTAGTGATTGAAAAAGTTTCCATTTTTTCACTTAACTCATTATTTACTTTTATTTGAATTTTTTCTTGGCAAGTTTATTTTTCACCGACTTCCCTCAATGAGCAATTGATCAGATTTTTACACTCAAAATAAATTTAGCTTTCTAAGGACATCCGATACGAGCATTCTGTTGTGATCTCCGGGAAATTAAGGTCGTGGTATACCGTATAACGAACTCGATTTTCCTGAAAAAAGAAACATTAAAAACTATGATTGGTTACTCGCTTTATAGACCTCATTTTTCGAGTTTATTTCTTTTCCTCGATCGTCTTATTTTGAAGCAACGTTAAAGTGTGGTAAGGTTGAGTAAAGAGAAATTCGTGACCCCGTTGATTGGTTGGGCTGAGGACCCCGAAGTGGTAGCGTCCCAGTGCCTCAATTTTACGGCTCACAAGACGAACAACAAGTGCCCAAAACTACATCAAAAAAAGTTGAAAAAATTCATCTTTACAGCTCTGCCAAATGATTCAGTTTTAATTGTCTAATCAAAATATCGACAGAAAACACACGTGAAACATTTATAGAACCCAACAGACAACTGTTCGATATTAATTGATGGGATTCCTTATGTAAGTTAAAAAAGAACACAGGGATAGAGACAGATTCAGACTTAGAGCTAGAACGTGTTGAGGTAGAGCCTAGCTCTCAAATGGTAGGTATTAGAAATAGGGTTTAAGCTTCAGCGGACATTCAAAAGTTATCCTAGCCACTGAAAGAGATACGACCAAGAATTAAAAACTACATTCCTGTTAGGTTTTGAATACTAGGTTCAAACATTTCTGTTATCCTAAATCTTTAAATCCCGCAGGAGCGAAAAACCAACCCCAAAATAGAAGAATTTGCCAGACATTTCAAATCCAATCTGCAATAGCATCGTTTCTCGTAATTTGCCGAAATTGAACGCCAACTGTTTATAATTTTAGAAAATAAAAAAAACCTTTTTCCAATTTTCCAGAGAATCCTTCTGAGTGATGGAACCGAATGATGAACGTGAAGGCGTCTGTGAGGAGCACATAGGGGCAAAAAAGGAGTATGCTCTCATTGTGGTGCGTGCCAAAAGTTCGCTGTGAAGGCACACAAAATCGCATTGCAAGTGCAATGAGTCGACGTCCGAAGTGAGCACCCGATTCATCGTCACAGCGCGGTCGACGCAAACGAAAAAGATCAAGCAGCCGTATGCAAAATTAAACGGATTGATTAAACGCAACAAGCAGCCAAGTCGCAGGGTTGAAGCACGTGGCATTGATTCAGAAGCAGTGGTGCAGAAAACGACGATTTCAACGAAAGGGTGGAGGATGAAGAGTCCTCAGATGCATACAACGGAGCTGCAGAAGCAGCGTATTCTCCGCTAGACATTGGATGACCAAGGAAACAAATCTTTAAAAATCTTTAATATCTTGGGTTGTACTGTTCTGATTTTTATTTTGACTTCAGGCCTATAACTTTCCTGATTTTTAAAAACAGAGGCAATTGTTATTTTCATTCTTTCTGTACTTCCGCTACTTTCACCTTCTGTTACCGTCACCGGATGGGTTTGTTTTTCACTCAGACTGGTCTTAAATATTTTGCTCCAGTTTCCATCTTGACATTTTCCGTTGAATACTTACGATAATTTATTCGTTTGGGGACTTCGTGTTATGATGGTAACGCTAAGCATAATAACTAGTACAAATTCAAACTTTTTTAAGAATAATAAGTGCTCAATGTCCCAATGTACCTTGCAAAATATTTTAAAGAGTCCTGCGTGCATGAATTGTAAATGTAACAAACTTCTTATACAAGATGATTCATGTGAATTTTTATATACGCAGGACGAATGCATAAACCTACAAATACAAGAGGATAATTTCAGCAGAAAGATGAAAAACAGAACTCCTCAGAGAAGCAAAAAAACAAAGGTAACCGTCCGAGCGCCTGGCAGCAGGGCAGCAGAGCGGGGCCCTGCTGCGTCCACACAGTCACACAACACAAGTACAATTGACGCCTGAGTTAACCGAGTGTGCCTTCTGAGCACATGGAAGATAGGTGCCCTCTGAGCACATGGAAGATAGGTGCCTTCTGAGCACATGGAAGATAGGTGCCTTCTGAGCACATGGAAGATAGGTGCCCTCTGAGCACATGGAAGATAGGTGCCTTCTGAGCACATGGAAGATAGGCGCCTTCTGAGCACATGGAAGATAAGCGGGAACAGGTTCCCGTCCACTTGTGACGACCGAGTACAATTGAACAAGTCTGATTTGCTGTAGAAACAGTGGCATAAAAATCAGTTTTTTCTTATTTTTTTCCATTTAAAAAAAAACAGTAGACTTATTTAGTATGTCAGCTGCCTGCTCTGGTGCAGGAGCACTGTTGGTTCTGAACAGATCATCCCGCGCACGTTCGATGCCTGTTATACGCGTGATATAATATTCCATTTTTTTGTGCATATCTGTAATTTCATTCATAATAACCTATCGCGTGATCCCAGCATTTTATTGCACGATCGGCTATTTTAGCATACAAGTAGCATGTTGTGAGAACATCGAATCAAAAACATTCGGCACTAATTGAAGTCAGACAACGTGTTACCATAATTCATTTTCAATCAATCTCACATTCGAAGACTTTCATCCCCAAATTTTGCTTCATGTTGAAAAAACCTTGCGTGTGAACGATGCGTCACAATTTACGTGGAAACCTAAGTTTAGGACGAGGATTTGTGGAGGAGAATGAAGGGGAAAAAAAGAAAATGCGCATACGTGAATACATACTTCGCACTTTCGAAAGCCTCTAGCATTTTGTTCAATTAGAGTTTAATTGCCGCGACTAAAAGAAAGAAGGAACACTAATTAATCGCCCTACTGTCCTCTTAATGACTTGTTCATTAAATTTGCCATTGGGATTACTAATTAGATCGCAGGCATGCCGTGAGTCAGCGCTCGTGCAACGTAAACACGTTAGAAGCCATTCGTCATGAAAGACGGCGTGGCCATTGTTTTACATCCAAGAAAGGCTCCATTCATCATCGCTCTGCCTCTTTTGTCTCCATGAATACCAATTAAACTCGATGTATGCAGGAGCAAGGCCGCAACCCATAAGAAATCTGAATGCATTTGTCCCTATTTGCTATTTATCATGAGCATAGCGCGTTGCAAGTCGCTAAGCTTTCAAGCGTTCCGAACTTTGCACGGTTCAAAACATAATTTAGACACCCAGAAAAACAGCGTTAGAAGCTGTGTATTTTTTTGCGTTGGAGTTAGAGTTCGTCTCAAATCATTCGATATGGAAGACACAAAACAAAATATTATTTTGATCCGCATGGCCGGCGCCTGCAAAGTCGAGAGCAATTCATGTTGTGAAAAACACAACATTTTATTCTACAAAAATTAGGAAAGAATCAGTAGAAGACGGACAAAACATACATTGGAGCTTGCTGAATTACCGCTTTAACAGTAGGAGATGGTCAAATTCAGTAATGCATCCAGTAAACAAAAGTCAATCACACTCGATTATGTTAGAAGAAGTTGTGTTCGTAAAAGACAAATGAAACTCAAGGAAAGTCTTGAGCAAATCATTAAAGATCCTTGAAATATACAAATTTAAAGTGAGATGTACCTCACTAAATGCTATGCCATAAATTCGTCGCCTCGTTTCCATCACAGGAAATTGGTTGCATGAACGCCACAAAAAGTTTCAATTGAGTCATTAACTAAGTTTCCATTCCGATGAAATTAACTTCATAGAATCTTTGCTATTCGTAATTTCATTTTAACCAGAGTATAATTTTGTTTAGTGGAAGCTGCTACACCCTACATTCTATCTGAGAGGTTCCGCCGATACGTGTAAAATTTTGTCACAAAACAAAGTAGGCTTTAAAGAATACGAAGAATAAAGTAAGAACAAATAGCAAATGTATACTGAAGCAAGACATGAAGTATACTGAAGCATACATCACGAAAAGGAAAATGTAACAGTGAATTTACACAACTTAACTACTCAGCTACCAAATGTCAATAGTCACCGATATCATTACCATAAACTAAAAATATCTTACCTGCAACATTTACTTATTATTCAGTTCACATTACACAATCTGATGTAGGAGTAGGAATAATAGTTAATAGGCAGAGTCAATCGCTGTTTTGTGGCCTACCTGTCTTCAACGATTGGCTAATCTCATTCTGCCCAAATTAGATGTAGACTTTCCGAAACATTTAGAAACATTTGGAAACATTTATTCACCGCAAGTAATTTATATACTTCAGAGACAGGCTTACAATCAAATGAGGAATGACGAAGAACCGGGAGAAGGATATATATGTACCACATGTGAGCCCCAATAAGCTACAAGGTTTCTAGGGCAACCTATATAGAAATAAAGGTATTCAATTTACAGTAGATCAATGATAAATAACAAAAGAAGGCTTATGGTTACACTTAGGTATGTAAGTTACAAGAACTGAAGAAGTTGGCTAAAATTAAATCTTAGGGTCAAAACATGGTATGAATTTGACAATTTAGGTAAGAGACAGCATACATACACATATTTGAGTATATATCCACATAGGTCGACATTCACGAACGTATGTATACTCCTATAAAACAAGTAAAGTATTTTAAAGTTACAAGAATGATATGA
>VOMN01087710.1:0-20282 GCA_014899125.1 Orchestia grillus
CTTACCAGCTCATATTGACACCCCCACCTGAGCTTACCAGCGCGTATAGCGTCAAGGCCTCACGCGGCTAGCAACGCGCGACCGCAGCTGTGGGGACTGGCGTCCGTCTTGATTCCTTTATCTCATTGCCTTGCAGCCTGGATGGAGGGTGTAAAATGAGCATAATATATTTTTTGTTCATCGTAAAATATTCAAGAAATGAACCCATAAAGTTCTTTCGATTTTCGTCCCTTCTTCACGGATTATTTTTACCTTTTCTTCTTCTTCTTTCTTAACTTGCTGTTTATATGCGCACAGAATCTTGTGTGGACTGCACGCGTGCAGAGATTCATTCCACGTTATCCAAACTCCATAGTAAATAGTCCCTTCTTTTAGCTCTCTTGAGATCGCCTCTGGTGTGGGTTGGATGGCTTTAGTTCCGCTGCACTAGCAAACTATGATCCCACAACTACTACTATTGGTGTGGGTAGGAAGCTCTAAACTAAGTAATAATAATATAATAGCATTGCTGAAAAGCTACGATTGATGTTCAAAACTCAGTTCAACAGCATGTTTACAGCTTTAGTACTGGTGAAGGTTGCACTGCAACCTCAAAGTCAGACAGCTACATATGTGAAATGACAGCTAAGCTATGTGAAATAACAGCTAAGCTATGTGAGATGCCATCTAAGTTATGTGAAATGATAGCTAAGCTATGAAATGACAGCTAAGCTATGTGAAATGCCATCTAAGCTATGTGAAATGACAGCTAAATGCCTTAATAAATCGGCATTAGAAGTTATAGTGCAGGGAAACGAGGAGAGAATGCATCATTTTGATCCTGACGTTCATTCACTCTTTCGATGTGGTCAACGAATTCCTCAAGGCCGGCCCATGTGGGTCCATGGCTCCTGTTTTCATGAAACTGTTAAGAAGAAGAAGAAGAAGAAGAAGAAAAAGACGAAGATGAAGAAAAAGAAGAAGATGAAGAGGGTTAAGAAGTGACGTCAAGCATGGCAGTCTCATTTAAAGGTGCAGTGTGTGACTTGCGACCGGGCGTGACAATCTCGACTGTACAATGGAGTGATTCTGCGAAGTACTCAAACGTTAACAAGTACGATCAATATAACGTTCAGACGGTTGCCTGTATTCCTGGTACTGCATGGAGCATCTCTTCAGAGGTAAAAGTAGAAATTGTCTGGTGTTTTTACGGGTATTTTTTTCTTCAGTTGATTTTTTCGGTGTTTTCAGCCTACCTAATGTCAGTGAAAAACTATTTCTGCAAAATATTTTATATGAGCTGTAAAGCCTGGACTAATTTTCAAATGTTATGTCAAGGAGTTAGAAAAGAAAAATGCCATTTTATTCCTCGATGATCCTTTACTAACCTATAACTCCCCAAGTTATTTTCTTGTCCACTATTTTTTTTAAATGTACCTATGATCTCCCAAAGACGTGTTTAGGCTTAACTGGGTGTACAACAAACGAAAAATCCTGTTACGAGTCTGCATTTTTTATGAACCAACACGTACATAGCTTAAGTATAACCAATTAAATAGAATGCAACGAATTCTGTACAAGGAGTAGAAGAGAGAAATTGAGCGATTATCAGAAGCAGAAGACCAGTTTTTAGGAAGCAACACAGAAATAAATTTTGAGTTTCCTATGCCGAAACGTTACGTATTCTGCATTTTCTCAAGCAATTAATTTGTATAGAAGCTTGGGAATGCAAAGATAAGATTTTATTTGATGAACCCCAGTAAATGCATTGGACTTTTATCAAACTGTATTTAGTCGCAGGAAATACAACGGCAATGCGATTTTTCATGCTCGAATATGAAGTAAACTAAAGTACCCAACCGTTGGGCAATGCTACTTTCAAAATGCTGTAATTGATGTCGTACATGTAAGCCTAACCTACCCATTGACTTTGACCTAACTCGACTTTGAATCATTCTCTTTCATATATTCATCTCCCATAATGTCAACGCATAACGTTCTGACCTCTGTAAAACGGCAGAGGGAAATTTACCTCATTTCAACTCCTTCAAATATGGCTTTTATCTCAAGAAATTTCCTGAAAATAAGCGGGCCTGTCATACCCAACTCTCAATTTTTTAAGTGATTTAACTGTCGCGGTAATAAATTTTTCCAAACTATTTTATCAACTTGAACAGGTTGGAAGAAGTGAACAATAACAAGCCTCCCTGTAACCGAACGGTACATTGACCAGCGTCGTCTTCATCCCAAGAAAGTTCCAGGAAGAAAGTCATGGCGGAATACGACGAAAAATAACGAAGGGTGAAGCCAGCCATTCGGCTCTCGGTATTTCCTGTGCTTTATTTTCTCCTGTTTAGATCATTGACTCGGCTACCTGATTTTCATATTTTTCGATCCATATGTGTTCGTCTGTGTTTTTGTGTTTTGAGAAAGATTTACTTGAATCGGCGTTCGTCTTAATTCGCTGCAAATGAAATATCGTAATATCTCTAATTAAAACGACTAATCCAATGGGAGGTTGCATTTCACCAATATTAGAAACGTTTTTTCTCCCCGTGAGCAAAGCTGGTTGATTCGATGTCCCATTTCTTTCAAGCCTCGTTGTAACCGCAGGTATGCGAACGATACGCCTCTACTTCTAAAGGATAAAAATCACTGTGAACTGTTTTTATAATACTTAAACAGTAAGAATGACGCGATCAAATTCACGTTCAAAACGGGATCTAGAAACAAAATTGATTTTCAGATGTATGCATACAGAAGACTGAAATTGAATTTCATACTATCGTAAAAGAAAAAAACACTAAATTGGACTTAAATTTGTCAGTGCTGGAAGTTTTATTTTTAAATCAAACTTCATTTCATGTCTTGTAGACCGTGCTGACAAAGTTTGCTCAGCTTATGAATCTTTTACCACCGAGTTGGTGAATACCTTATTTTTTTACCGATTACCGTTCATTCAAAGAAATCCTACCCAAAAATTGATTATATTCGAACTGAAAAACTCCCAACTTGTGCTGTTCTGAAAATTGTTGGTATTGTTGTATACCTTACGTGAATACTAGACAAAAACCGTTTTGTGCCGAAAGAACTTCAATGCTTGATCTCCAGGTATTATTCACAAATTAATCTTCGCATTACACTCGGTAATAATTTCAATGTTGGAAGTTCTTTCTCATTTACGAATAAGAGTCCCACTCTGTCGCGATGCCGCGTGGCTTGTTAATATAAATGTAACCAGCGCTGGGCAGCTTATGTGGGCGAGACCCCACGCCCCCCAGCGCCCTGCATAGCAGAGCACAGAGGACGTCCATGTGTACCGGCAGGGTAGCTGCAAACCTTCCCCACAGCGACATGCGTGAACACTCTCGAACACATGTTTGATCGTCCAGTACATGTAAATAATTTAAAAAAATTATTATCATCGTGGGAGAAACGGCGTCTTAATTTACTTGAAAACCTTTTAATCCATGAATCTAGGTCATCACTACATGGCGCAGACACTTGTCCCTCTTAATATTTCAAATTAGGTTGATTTTTTCCTACGTGTTGAACACACTATTTTTCTTTCAGATCTAGAAAATATATCCTGTTTTCCTAATACTGAAGATGAGTTTTGATCAATTCGAAAGCTTAATTTTTAACGTGCATCTTGTATGTAATGTTGATACCCGCTTTCGTTGCTTTATTTTTGTGTCTACATTTTCCGAAACCTAAAAATTTATGTGGCGCTAATTAGATGAAGCTATGGTGTTTTGCATACACTAGTACCATGTAGCTAGTTTTAAAACATGCTCATTTACTGTCAGGAAATGCGATTGGTGAGTGTAGGCATTGCTTCTCGCTTGGTAAACGCCTCATGTGAGTATATGCGTAAGTTTGATCATGTTTAAAAAAAGTTATTGAACATTGTGCTTTCTAGGTTCGAGTAAACTCGACTGTGACGGCCTGAATTAGCTAACCAAATTTTATCACTTGGAACAATTTATTAATGGTGTTTGACCAGATGAATGCATAATAATCTCACGGCCTAATTATCTAATTATATATTGTTATTTTAAAGCATTCTGTTGTATTACTTAAAGTGACCACTTGAAAGCTTGAGTTACGAGTAACCTGTTGAAAATGGAATTTTCTAAATGTTGCGAAATTTCCTCAAGGAAAGAACGAACTGGTCCCGGCGGATGTTACGAAACGGTTTCTCTGTTCAAGGAAACAGCCGGACCACCGGGCAACCTCCAGCGTTAATCCTGCACGTCCGATGCCCTTCTTTTTTATTAACTTAAAATTGCACTCAACCACAGCCTCTGCCATTTTTTAGTCTGCTACTAAATAACACGCAACATTGTGTTCACATGTAGACATTAATACGTATGAGAGATCAGTAATAGCAAACGACCTTCAAATTTTTCTTCACTTTTCTAGTGGCATGGTTTTAGCCTTAAGGTGAAAGTTGAAGCTGGTCATACGAGTTTGTTCTCATGAACGGAACGTTTCAAATCTTCAGACCTTCCCCGTTGGTAAATTTTTCTCGAAAATTTAAAGTTCAATCGCTCCGTGTGTTGCTAGCGAGAGCGATTCTTGCAGCGGATGTCAAGCGTAATCTGTACCCGCGCAATGCTGACGTCAGAGTTGCCTCTGAAGAGAAAGCGAGGTGACTGGGTTCGTTTTAGGACGACCAGCTGCGCAACTGTAAATGCAAGGAAGTTTCTGCGTAGCAAAAAGACGTAGTCCAAAAATAGTAGCTTTGATAACGAGTCACTCCGTGAACTTTTCGGTAAAATTACCCTTCATGAATTGCCAACGGATGCTGCATGCTCAAGAGATCTACATGTATTCTGTTTTATATAGTGCATTGTTTCCATAAGTAATTAAAATAAGTTTACTCAATTAGGCAGGTCACACATCAGTCGAGTACCTTACTGGGTGCGGAATCAATGTATAATGGCCTGCTTTGTTACTTAATCTCCAGTTTCGCTCCTGCTCGTGAGCTGCTGCAAAGAGCAGAATTGTTCACTGACCTTGAAATTGACAGTTTTTGCGTCTCAAAGTAGTGTCCTTCCGATATTTGCAGTTTAACGTTTCACCATCATTATAGAAACGCGCTTTGAAACTGCAGTCGTTCCAATTCTAGCGGGCCTCCGCATTCGGACTGCGCTGTTGCCAAGAAGCCGCGTACGTATGGACATACATACAGCACAATGCGTGCATATAGCACAATGCGTGCATATAGCGCGATGCGTGCGTATAGCGCGATGCGTGCATGTAGCGCGATGCGTGCATGTAGCGCGATGCGTGCGTATAGCGCGATGCGTGCGTATAGCGCGATGCGTGCGTATAGCGCGATGCGTGCGTGTAGCGCGATGCGTGCGTGTAGCGCGATGCGTGCGTGTAGCGCGATGCGTGCGTGTAGCGCAATAGCAATCGACACCTAACCCGGAAATTCATAAAAGGAATATTTCCCTTGTAGGGGCCTCTTATTACAAAACGGTAGTAGCGTCTCGCGTCTTCTGGGGCGGAAAGGAGGCCTCCACAGTTGCTGTTCTCGTGTTCTCAAGGGCGCGCGCTCAAAATAGAAGCAAAAGGTCAACCATACAATTCGGCATTTTTATTTTGCGAGCTGAACGTTTGTGCTGAACGTTTGTGCCCCACACGAAAGCAGTCCGGGGTCAGAAATCGAGAACGTCTGCGTCAAATTTCGAGGGAAAATAGGGGCACGAAATTATCATTTTCGAGAATGAAATGTGTAGAAAATAAATCGGTGGTATCACTAGAACAACGCCAAAAAAAATCAAAAAATAACGAATACTCCTGTCGCGTGTCTGACGATAATTGGAATATAACATTGTGTACGAAATTCAGAGCGAAGACGTAATCATACGATATCATCTAGATAGTAAACTTTCATAAAGTATAGAACTGGCAAACGTCTACATTTCTAAAAAGAGCTATGATTCATTAAGGGTTTTCAATGCATCGAAGAAATATTGTGATCGTCACCCGTATCACATTGACTTTCCTGTAAAATAGTAACAATGAATTGAAACCATGAAGGAATACCGACTTGAAAGTTCTTTTGCTATCCAAACAGTAGGCATAAAACAATTGTTCAAATGAAGCAAACTGAGTGATCTGATGAAAGGGGTTTTCACGTTTGCAAACACTTGGGGAAAGTCTCATTTAAGTTCGGAAACAGCGAGCCCCTTGAACGGATGTCTCGGCTGCTGCAGAGCTGATAGATGCAAGCGCTGCACCGGCTGAGGTAAGATTTTCCGGCTGAGCTCTTACGGGAACCTCGGTGGGTTTAAGCTGAACTCGATGAACTTGGTCAATTTTCCAGGTTGACTGTCACGTGCTTTTCTGCTTCGCTTTGCTTTTGGTTTCGTGCTCTTTCTCTTAATTCTGCTTGCATATAGGAAATGTGCGTAATCAATTGGGTTGTTTCTTGTAATATATTCTATTTTGCGGTGTCAAGAATGAACCATTGCCACTAAAATTCTAGGCAACAGGTTTGAAAATTTCTCTCGACATTGTTTGAATGGTCTTGATCTTGAATGGCGTAGTTTATTTTCCTACATCAGGTTATTCAATGCGTAATATTTCCAAATTTCTGGCGCAGCAGCCCGTGTGCTTTTAAAGGCTGCAGCAATGGAGAGAAAGTTTCTCGGAATGTTTTTTTTTTTGCATCGGCTAAATAATAATAGCTAAATATTAACCAGTTAATCATTGCATGAGATATATCATGTGACTGATCGTAAAATACTGATCATTTCGGGAGTTTAGATCTCCGTGTTTTTCAGAACGCGGTTACGTTCTTTTGCAATAACGTGTTAGCAGCGGGAAGGTTGTCTCTTCTAGGAATTGAGGAATTCACTTTAACGTAATTTCAAAGTAAAATGTATGACCGAAAATAAAAGTTCAACGAGTGAAAAAGTCTAGGCTCAAGCTCGATTCTACATACGGGTACATAGATTCAAGAAGGTACCTGGAACATAGATTCAAGAAGGTATCTGGAACATAGATTCAAGAAGGTACCTGGAACATAGATTATGCCATCGATGGACACGCTGACCATGACCAGCAAAACCGAACATGACGCGAACGTTCGTGTGGGGGACGATTCCCTGGACTCTGCCTGTTGACTTTGTAGGATGGTCATTGACGTCAGAGAAGAAATGCAAACTTCGAAAAATGACCTTTCAGTGCTGTTTGGAGGAATGACTTTCAAGTTGATTTTGAACCGTCTTCAAGTCAAATATACGGGCATAGAGAGGCAAAATTTTGAATAAGAGTCGTCAAAGAGAGAGAGAAGAAAAACACGTGATAAATGAAATCCCAAATAGCTTTGTGATCAAAGTTTTCTAACAGGCAGAATAGCTTTGTGATCAAAGTTTTCTGACAGGCAGAATAGCTGTGTGATCAAAGTTTTCTGACAGGCAGAATAGCTTTGTGATCAAAGTTTTCTGACTGGCAGAATAGCTTTGTGATCAAAGTTTTCTGACTGGCAGAATAGCTTTGTGATGAAAGTTTTCTAACAGGCAGAAATTAAAGTGTCTTTGTATCAAGGCAATAGCAGGGATCAAGCGACAGCTATGAATTGAGGTAGAGATAATTTCTTTGTGAAAAGTATTGTGTAAACAAAACTTAACTTTGAGTGCTGTAAAGGTGAATTAGGTCTTGCTGTCGAGCACACTTTTGATGTAGGTATTTCTGAAACCAATTGTTCGTCAAAATTGAAGCGTAATCTGTGCACTAATCTGTACATCCATCCATCGAGGACGGTAAAGAACGGTAACTTAAGAGAGTTCACAGGTTGACTAGATGCTCTGCTCTCAGGCTAGAAAATTTTACCATTGGGTGCAAGTTTTATCCTGAAGGGGTGATATTTTATGAGTTTTGCGAGAGATGGCAGTTGTTGTGAAATATTTAAACTTTAAGTTTCTGGAGCACTTCTAAGAGCGCAACGAGAAACGCTGCGTGAATATTCAATGAACATAACATTTGGCTCCAATATTTAAATAAATGAGAAACTTCTTTTTGCCTTCATGTATTCAATTCTTAACAATGACTTGACTTAGCTAAAAATATTTTAAGCGGAATAAATTAGCAGTTCTCATTTAAGAAAATAATTTTCATTTCCTCTTAGCTGCAGCGTCATTTACAGTAAAATTACCTGCATTTCCAACTACGTATTTGTGAAAGTTATTTTCACAATCAACTGAAAAATTCAAACCCTGTACTATGCATTAAATATACACCTTACTACTTTAACATTTCACCATTCACATCTCTCACCAGAACTGACAGCCATTTTCATCGCAAGGTTGCAGCTACAACTTCTTAACAAGTCTAGCGCCGGAGAAAATACTTCTACGTAGAACAAAATCAAAGCTAAAATGAAATTTCCTTGGCGCCTAATACCGGAAGAACGAAAATGTTCTCGATTCGGCCTGCGCGCTCTGGCGCTGTTGCGTGGCACATTGAGGGGCGAGTCCCCGGGTCACGATCGGAGATCGCGCACGTACCCTCGTACTACATCCTAGCACGTGCGTCCTGTTCAGGAAGTCGATGTCCGAGCCAGGCGTCTCCTGAGCCACACTGAGCGTCGTAACGGACTCGGACACGGTCAGGCTCAGCTCCGCTATCCGTGCTTCTGTGGTGGCTGTTAAAAGAGTCTGTTGTGCCAAGGGAAACTGGCGAACTCGTCGCGAAGAGTGTTAAATTTTCATCAGTTTTCTGACTGGATGGGGATGTGTTGGGCTACTTCTTAGCAAACGTCAGTGTGTCTTAGCAAAGTGGTTGATTGTAAAGTCAATCAGTGCAATCAATAACACATAGACCGCAACGTACAAACGCAGTAAAATAGTAGGGGTGTAAATGACAATTGAGTGAACTTAATTCTATTGAGTTAATCTCGAAAGAAAATCTCCAAATGGACAATTGTTCATTTATCCAATGACACATTAATAGACGGGACCTTTTGTCGTAGCGAGAACTTATTTCATTTGTGCACTGGACTTGTGTTCGCATGAAAACGTACGAAATAGGTATATTTCAAAACTGCACATATTAAATGTTGTTTAGTGGATAACTAGGCCAAAATTCAACTTCACATAATCTGTTGAGGAAATTACAAGTTGATTTAAAGATAAATCTGAACCCGAAATTCATATCTGAAGCTTTGGCGCAGAAGAATCAACCATGACTAACTTTGGCTACACAAACAGCGCCTTTGACGGCAGCGGGGACTCGTTCGGCAACAATTCTGGAAAGAAAAAGATCGAAGGAAGCATTAAAAATGTCTGCAACAGCCTGGAAACTGTTTCCGAAGACGAGCCTATGGATTTCGACAACATTCTTCCGTATTTGAACAAATTTGGTCGCTACCAAAAGCTTCTATTCGTAGCAATGGCCCCATTTTGCTTCAATTTAGTGCTGATTTTTTTCCCCCACATCTTCATCACGTTGGAGCCCGAGCATTGGTGCCGAGTCCCTGAACTCTTGGATCTTCCCCTGGAGTTGAGGTGAGGTCCAAAATGTTGCTCTAGAATTGCAAAATTTTCCCACAGGGATAAAATCTTATGGTATGTACGCAGCGAAAGGCATGTCAAGTACATGACAGCACTATTCGAGTATCATTTGAAAATGGAGTGCTTTGAGACAGTGCATACTAAAATCATAAACCAATAACTATTGCTATTGGAATGTACCATAAATTTGCTGTTTAGACCCCACTATTTCGTTCTACATAGGTACTTATTCACATGTAAACTCCATGTTCTCGGTTTGTAATCTTTCTTTTATACGTAACTTGTTATTTACCCATGCATGACGAAATATTTCACGTATTTCTACATTAATTTAAATTTTGACTGCTATCATCACGTCCCAGTGCGCGATCAGCTACTATATTAAAAATAAAAATGTGCAGTATCAAAATGACGCTATTTTATTACGGCATCGTATTTTTATGAATTGAAAATGAGATTCACTAAAAAACGCGTCACTTCCATCGAAATAATCTCCGCCTTTTTTCAAACGACGCAAGATGGTTCAGCACACTTTTGAGCCTCCCAAGATGCCGTGAATACATGTCTTTTAAGCTCTAGAGGATACAAATTCATTGAAGTTTCAATGTACCATAACTTAAATTTAAATTATCGACTTTTAATTGTGACTCTTAACTTCAACTCTTTTTTTGCAATCTTGTAGCCAATTTTTCAACCATAATTTCATAGTTGTGTCAGGTATGTACAAAGAATCGCAGGATATTTTTAGGTAATGTTTAGCTTATGGATGGTGCTAATCATTTCGCGCTGAACTATAGGCCAGTGAATTAACAGCTACAACTTTATAGAAGACAACGGGACGTCCACACTCATTTTCAAGCTTGTAGTATCGCTCATTCAAAACCCGAGTAGCTCCATGCTCTCTCTGTAACTAATTTGGAAATAAATTATTCTTCTTACTCTTTCTTCCCTTCTAACTTTCTTTGGGTTTTCATTCCTTCGTGCCAGTTTCATGCCATCACTATTTTTATTTATGATAAAATCCCATCTATATTTTATAATATAATAAAATGCCTGAATGAATTTTTGGGCTCTGTCGAAGTACGAGTACATTTTCACCAGAAATATTCTCGTATCGTTGTACCTCATCCAGAACCGAGTCTTAAATGAATCGCCTATTTCAATGTTTTTTTCAGACGCAACTTGAGCTTACCTGTGTCGAACGTGACCGGACGATACGACAGATGTCACGTTTACGACATTGACTTCGGTGCCCTGCGAAGCGCTCTGGAAGCAGGCCAGGTGGTGGGCCCAGACCCCGAATGGAAAACGAGAGAGTGCACGAGCTGGGAATACGATTTCTCAGAAGTCGGTGGGTACGCGTCTGTGGTCTCGGACTTGGACTGGGTGTGTAGCCGCGGCGGGTACGCGGCGACAGCTCAGAGCATTTTCTTCGTCGGTGCCGTGGTGGGTGGCCTCATCATCGGCTATCTCGCCGACAGATTCGGAAGAATCCCTGTGCTCGTCGGGACGAACATCATCGGCGCCATTTCGTGCATCCTTACAGCCACAGTAACCTCGTTCGCTGAGTACGCCATATACAAGTTTATCGCCGGGCTAGCCTTCGACAACATCTTCATCATGATGTATGTGCTCGCTTTGGAGTACTTTGCTCCTGAGCATCGTACGATCGTTGCGAACATGTCCATTGCAATTTTCTACACACTTGGCACTGTGGTCGTACCGTGGTTGGCCGTTCTGGTTGCGGACTGGAGGTTGTTCTCCGTGCTGTGCGGCTTGCCAATGCTCTTCGGCGCTTCCGCCTACTTCTTCGTTCCAGAGAGCGTGAGGTGGCTCATGCTGCAAGGTAAGCGCTAATCCGATCTCGTATAAAGTTGCAATTTACAGCAACGGGCTTGAAGTAATGAAGCCTTTATATATATTTACGTACTTGATGTAGAAAAGACAAATGCGCCTCCGGTCAGTATTGAATCAAGCACTTTTTGCATTCTTCAAACTTTGCAAAGGCCTCAAGGTCCTTCAATTTTAAACCAGTACTATAATGAAAAGTATCAATTTATCCGACAGATCAAATACAGCATTGTACTCGTCTAATTTTTAAACTTTAATTTAACTCTAATTTTTAAGTTTTTTTAATTTGTAAAATTTTTGCAATGGTGTGATACGTAATGAACTTCTGCATCCTATGAGACCAAGTACGATAAAATCGGTACTTTGAGGTCCATTTTATTGGCACTTAAGAGGAAGGTAAACAATTTTGAGACACCCTTTACAGTCACTATTTCAGCCCGTAACGAAAAGGAAATTAAGGTATTTTTCATGTTACATTTATCTAGTATTTGTCTTACTGATGTACATCTCCTGCTGGATTAGATAGTCCATAAGTCAGCAAAATATGTTCCTAATTCTTGAAAGGTAAAAGATACGAGCATTTCAGGTCCGCTAGCTTTTGTTCAGGCAGTTCCTAAAGTATTTCAAAAATAAAATCATCTACTGAAATATTTGTAAGCCGCTTTTCTTAATTAATTTACTTTGTTTCAAACAGGACAAACAGAAGAGTCACTGAAGATTGTGAAGAAAATAGCAAGCGTCAACAAGAAGACAATACCTGGTGATGTGTTGAAGAAATTCGAGGTGTCGATGATCGAAGCTAAACGCTTGGCTGACGCTGAGGAAGAGTCCACATCTCTCTTGGATATAACCAAAACTCCCGCTCAATTGCGCACGTTCATTCTTGTCACCTTGTACTGGATGTTGGTGAACTTATCCTACGATGGTCATCTAAGAAACGTGTCCAACTTACCGCTGGATGTATTCATCATGTTTACCGTGACTTCCGCCACAGAGTTCCCTGCGGACACAATCCTAACGTTAACGCTGGACAAGTGGGGAAGAAGGTGGTATGCCTTCGGAAGCATGTTGTTATCGGGGGTGTTCACTTTGCTGGTCCTGGCAATACCAGAAGACCAAGTGTACACTATTGCTGCGTTAGCCACTGTCGGCAGATTTTTTGTCAATATAGCGTTTAACATCGGCTTGCAATACGCTGCCGAAATCATGCCGACTGTGGTTCGGGCTCAAGGGATGTCTGCAGTTCACATAGCAGGTTATATCGCAGCTCTGATAGCTCCCCAAATCGTCTTACTTGGCAGACAGGCACCAGCTTTACCATTGTTAATTCTGGGGGCGCTAGCAATTATCGCTGCATGTTTGGCACTTTTCTTGCCAGAGACCCTTCACACCCAACTGCCAGAGACCTTATTGGAGGGAGAAACATTCTGCAAGTCCTTCAAATTTTGGTCCTTCCCTTGCACCCAAAGGCCCACAGCTCCTCAGAAGGAGGAAGCAGCTCAATATGGCGCTCGGGATTCGTTCATCAGGGCGAGGACCCGTAACTCGACGCGAGGAGAAAATTTCAGGTCTTCCCTGATCAAGAAGAGGAAGGGGACAGTTCGCCAGTCTGGGTCTACGTCTTCTTTCCCGTCTTCTCCTTAGAGACCTCAAAGCCTCGCCAAAGGTGTAGGTATTAATAATCTGTGATCGCTGTGGTGGATTTGAAATTAGGCGCAGACGAGGTCTTGCAAAACCGTCTCTCTCGCCTCATTTTGTGTACATATACACGAGTATCTGTAGGACTTCGATACGCTTTCTACGAAATTATTTTACCAATAATGAATAACTATTCTATATTAAGTTTTCATTGCATTATTTCATACTATAGCTTGTAAATATTCACAAACCCTTTCTGACAGTCACACAAGAGGTTTAGAAAATCATAGGATCAAGCAGAAGCCATACGAATTGACTTTCACATGTTTTTGTTACAGTTTCATGTATAGAACTACGAGTTCGAGTTTTGCCGCAACGTTTTTCAGTTTTCAAAACTCAAAGAGAAATTTATTCATGAATCACGAATACTGAACGCATATTAAATATGCTCATTGCTGAATTACCAGTGAAAGAAAGAAAGTTGCTGAAGCATAAATGCAATGATTGTAGTCATTTAGTTCTAATTTATTGTTGAAATAGCATAGATTTGGGGTTGTGCGATTTGACGTTATGGTTGAGAACAGTACACTGGTTACGGGTCTGGGGTCGTTCACCCAGTGTTTGTATTCTGGATGTTTGGTTACCCCAATTTTGATCAGGTGCTCCTAATTCGTAAGTGGTTCCCAAACTACCCACGCTTGGAAACCTCTAAAAACTCCAACGCTGGACTGGACTGACTTAAGCCTTTCAACCCAAATGGGGCATATGTGTGCTAGGCAAAACTTGCGTTTACAGATGTTCCGGGTAAATAAGGTTAAAGGGAGTTGGAACGTTAGAAGTTCAACATTCCATAAAAGTTCAGGAAAAATATTTTATTCTGAAACCAGTTACATACAAAGCATAGCATAAATTGGGGTTTCAGACATTGAGACTACAGCCTTAAAATTAATATGGTAAAGTCGCGTTGAAACTTTTACTTGTTATTGTTTATTCGGTGCTAAGCGCCAATAATTAAATGTTAACCAAAACCATTGTGTGATTCTCCTTACGAACTTCTTAAAATTGAAAAATTGCGTTTGAAAGATTGCCCATTGCAGCCTTATACACAAGATTAGGCTATAAAGTGAAAAAGTTAAATTTCGTCAGAATTTCTTAGGATTCGTGGGATCTAGTTCTTGCTGACCATATATCAACACTGATGCGAGTTCACAATTGTATTAGCCGAATTNAATGCAAAACACATCAATACTCAAAACTGTGATTCCTAATTTGGTAGCTGACAGCCGTCGCTCACTGCGATGAGATGTATTATTGAAAAATATTAAACTTTCATACGAATTTAAAATGGATGAAAACCTCATTGCAGCAAAAATAACCGTAAGTCATTAGCTGTCGCGGGCCGTGGTTTGGAGACCGCTGGGCTAGATGGTCACGTGTCACCCATTTGGTGCGCCTCGTAGTCTGAGTGTCAAACTAGGTTTCACAAAACCAGATTTCTAAGTCTATAAGTTCTGTGACTCTCGAGCTGGATATTATTGGTCTCTTGGCGTAGATTGCGTGTCGTGCTGCCATAGGCGTCAATGTCAGAGGATTTGTAAATTTGTACTATGCAAAGAAAATGTAATCGAAAATGAGTATGAAATGGTACGAGCACATAAAAATGAGTTTTAAATTGTATGTGGGGACATCAACTGCTCCAGATGTAGGTTTCCTCGTTTAATTTACGCTAATATCTCATCGCCGTTCTCCAGTAGCTTCTCGTTCAAGTGCAACTTCTGCGGGATTTAGATGTGCACATTTTTGACCAAAATAATAACGTGCAAATGCACGGCACCAAGTCTTTTCAACCATTTTCATCTGGCAGTTGAATAGTAAAATTTCTAGCAATTGTTGGGCAGACACTTCCTGTCGTACATTACCTGGGTTTGGTATTGCTACCCGCTGTGTTCGCTGTGTTGGTTTAATGAAAAAAGCGCTACGACGATGTTGTGCGGCAAGACCATGCCAAATACCCGCTACCTTCAGCCAGACGTGCGAAAATTAGTCAGGCTGCTCAAAATACTCTCGCGGCCGGAAGGGCTAAAGTTCTTCTTGCCGAAGTAATAACGGGTTAAGCAAGAGCCGGAGTTTCCGACAGGTTGTTACCAAAGCTCTATGCCGGAGTTACCGACCTGTCAAGATGTATACAGGCACGAGTCTCGTGCCTGTATACATCTTGACAGGCCGGAAACTCCGGCATGGAACTTTGGTAACAACCCAAGAAGGGGCCATTTGGCTCGTTCTCGCTGCTATATTCTATCCCACACTAGCTAATTCTAAGGCAATCAAGCGAAGAATTGGCACACGATGTCTAAGAGTTTTTAGAAACGCTGCAAAAAGAGTGAAAAACTTTTCCTTTACGAATTCATTTGAATCTGTCGTTCTATTACGGAATTCTGGGGTACACCACATACTGTAAGCCTATCCCGTGGACCATGAAGGATAAGAATGCACAGCTTAATGGAGCAAATTCTTTTTTAAAAATTCTTTGTCAACAATGAACGTACAACGATAAAAAAAAATTCACATGAATTGATTAGGAGGTACCTAAAACACTTTACGGTCAGTAAAATTTGTGCCCGAGATCCTCTTTCATTAAAGACGCTTCAATGTCACGCATAAAATAAATAAGAAGACATTACAACAACAAGGTCGACGATGACATATCGAGAGGAGAAAACAATGACGAGAGTACAATATTACCGTCGTTTTTTTTAAGGAGACGAGGGCTAAAATTCATAATCAGTTCAAGTAGCAAAATCAAACGCCCTCAATTTTTATTCGAAGACTAATTAATGCGTAAGCATAATATCATTAAAATAAAATTCGGACATAACCGTCCTTGTGCAAGAATATCCGCCTTCGCACTCAAAAAACCGGCAAACACAATACATCATTTGATAATATAAGGGGACGTCGCTGTTAAGCCATCTGTGTACGCAGTCTCCAAGCGAGCGATGACTGCGTAGACTTTCGTGGACGAAGACAAATAAATCTGACCAAATTTTCAAGAGAGCATCGAGGCAGATGATGAATACGACGAGTTTGATCTTAACGAATAATTACTGGTACACGAATAATGGCACTCTCTTTTAGGTACAATCTGTGGCATCTTAAGGCACGAACTCGAGTCATGGCACAGGATAGCAGCGGGCGAAAGATTTCGAAATTTGACCTAAAAAATACTTCTGTATCGAGGACCCTCACATGCAGAATTTCTCTAGTCGGGACTTTGAGGTTGCCTACTGCTTGGATGTACTTTAAGAATCAATCAACTATTTAGTTCATCAAACAGATGATGTACGAATTACAAAGCACGACATCTGGCCTTACCAAGACTACCCGCAATCATGAGATGCCCTACTGGCCACGGTCGGTTTTTCCAAGCCATTTAAATCTTATCATACACAGTACATTTACACAGATTTAAGTATGTATATCTGGTCCCTTAAATAATCTACGAGTAAAATCTATAATTATCTCTGAAAAACGTTCTCTGACGAACTCAATCATGAAGGAAAAGATTTCCACTATACTGGAAAAAACAGAACTGTGCGTACCGAGTGCATGGAAAATCAGAATTTATAGAGTAAAAATACCCAAAGGTGGAAATTCACGAACAAAAGGTGCTGGTCATGAGGATAAGAGTGCGTGGAAGACATGAAAAAGCTGAGCATCTTAGCCGTGATTTGGTGCATTAAAATCCTTTTTATGTAGTGGCCCAATTAGGTGCCTAGTAACCAACAGCTTACTCACAAATTAGCATCTAGTAAGTAGTACCCCAGTGGCCAAACTACCATCCTAGTGGCAGCCAAATCTGGACTCTAATATAATAATTTCAACAACACAATTCGCAAAGCTTCGTCACATTTGTGTATGATGAAACTGAACCTGCCGAGGTGATTATCTCACAAGATTTCTACACAGCGATCACGCCAATGCGTCGCTAACAAGAAGCTTCAACAGCGTAACTGCTGTTACCAAATTTAACAACATTAGCGTATGTAATTTACTACCTTAAAATATGAGGTTTATAACCTTGCAATTCGACAAACTTCACAACGTTTATTGATAAGGTTTAACTTGTCATATAAAATATTTTCTATAAAATTCAACTTTTAATGTACGAACAAGTTTGAAAAATCACAACATTGGCCCCAAAATTGAGCCTGTATAGGTTATATAATATAAGAATAACGCGTGCACAGCAGAATTTACGCTTCTCAACACAGCAACAAAGTTGCAGTTAAACTTGAAATTTAATTTGAACATAATACTCTATAGTAAATACATGTATAGCTCGTATAAGGTAGGGGATACATATCAAAATGCACGTATTTTAAATAAACAAAAATGATAAAGGTACGTACTTTATATGAGAAGGCACTTTATCGGTGATGCTAAGCCACACTTCACATTTTATTCACTACCGACGTTGAAATAAGTTCCGATACAGCAAATTTTAATTTCCGTGACAGGCAGCATATTTTTTCCATAAACATATGTAGCCCATTTCAGTTTTTTCATACTAGAATATAAGCGAAAACGAAATGGGGTGACCAACATACGTCTATCTACCTTCTACGAGATTCGCGTACCTTGTATGAATATTGGTCACACCCAATACGGGCGGCTTCTCGTACGAGAGCACCTTACACAATATTCACCAATATATATTCTGAAAATTTAATAAAAGTTCAATTTCACAACTATTGGAAAGATACATGACACCCATTAATGCAACGATGAGACCACGCAAGTTCGTGAGCTGCAAAAGGATTTAAACCAAACTTGTATCTACATATTCAAAAAATATTGCAGCTCAAACTTTTTAATGCAATATGGGATACCTGCAACAACAATCGGAATATCCACACACATGATTTTCAACTAAATACTGGCCTTTAAAAAGTATCTTTAAGCTTAAAACTGGAGTTTCTTCAAACTCGAAACCAAAAAAGTATCTTTAAGCGTAAAACTGGAGAGAAAGTACATTTACGTTTGTAAGAGCGAAGAATGAACCGGGCCAGTTCCTTTCTAGCTCACCATAGGCACAAAACATTTCATTTTGCTCACAATAACATTCGAGCATAAAAACAACGGTAAAAGACAAATACGTATGAAACATTAACTAACTTAACTTACAGTCGGAAATCAGAAACTTGTGCTTTAGCTAATGGGTTGAAGGCTAACTACTCTAGGTAAGAAGGCTCGAGACGGTGATGCAGGTCTGGACTGATAAATGGAGGCTTGCAGCCATGAACAATGAGCGCAGAGAAAGCTTGCGTTCCATTGAACGACGCAGGCAACCAGCGGCCAATGGGAACTACACTCGCACGTTGGGCACGCTACGCGAGAAAGAAAATTAGCACGAAAAAAGAAATATGCGAGCCCTTCAATTTCTAAAGTTCGCAGTGTGCAAACACAATTTCTGATTGACACTGGGCTTTGCAGTTGGTGGCTATGAACAAATTTAATTTCGCAATAAAAAGTCCTGCAATTTGTGAAATCGAGAGCTATTGCAGGTGACACAGTTGGTATAATTATAATTTTAGTATTACTGGTATTCACGTAGCAGTTCTTATTAAAGGCACTAAATGAATTGAGCTGGCTTGCCAGGTTAGCAGCCGTACGTTCGTACTCCTATTTATTCTAATAAACTGCTCATTGATTAAGCAAAAAGCAGCAAAACACCGCATGAACTGAAAACATGACTGAACTGAAGATTTCCTTATCTTTCATAAAAAGTATACTTTTAAATTACAATACAGCGTGAGCTACAATGCAGTAGGTAATGTGAAATATCGAAAAATAATTATCCTTATGATGATAGTTATAGTGCAGAAGGGCAGCACTGGTGATATTGGAGTTGCCCGGGCTTTACGACAACGATTCTAGACAGCAATGCAAGGCGTTGTTTTAATACATTAGAGCAAGCTCAGATTAAATCATGAGCGTCTCTGCAACACCAAAGAAGTACAGTGCCAGTCTGGATGGAAAGCTGTACACAGATTATGACGTTCAACACATACTGGCCCGGAGATGACGTAAGAATGCAACGAGACCCTGAGTGAAAGCAAAACATGTGAATTAAGATCCGTACTGAACAATTTCAGCAATTCCACGTCCACATTCATTTTGAAACTCAATGATTATCCCTAACGCAAGTTTTGTTCGAGCTGGACTTGGTTCTACCGCAGCTCCCCAGCCTCGTGAAGGAAAGAGGCCGCGCGGTCAAGACTTCAATTAATTCTAGAGAAGTAAAGCTTCACCCTGAACGTCATGAGCGGTGGAATGAAAATGACCGTACGAAATACGTGCTCGCATCTCCTCACTATGCACTGCACACGTACAGCTGACACTTAGGACTACATACTTAAATAAGGTACTGGTGCTGTAGCTATGAAGGCTCTTCATTTATTATGCACGAAACGACGAAGATGTAGGTAACGTGAACTTCGTGAGACTCGGCCCACTCGCGATGAAGGTGGCGGTATGAAGCGGTGCAAACAAGGCTGGGTATCATACGAACCCGCTGGCGGAGAGGGACTTGACTTCTGCAGCAGAGTGGCCCAAACTGAACAGAGAGAGAAAGCCGCGCAATGAGTATGTGGTCAATCGAGCACGCCCTACAACTATGGACAACACTAGGACTGGTCAGTGAACTAACTGACTCATCGACTGGAAATGTGAAAAACGTCAGAGAAGAAACGTAAGTGAACCAAGAGAAAATTAAAGCTATCTCGAGTGTGGAATGGCCTTATGGTGGACGTATACAAGGCTCAGTTTTTATTTTTATACTAAGTGCTTAACCACCGTTGCCACATTAGATAGGGTCCCAACAGTTAGACTTGTTAACATCATTCACATGTTAAATCAGTAAGACCATCTTTTTATTTGAACTTGTGCATTTCATCAAAATTTATATCACTTGCGAGTCAGTCTATTCCGCTGTCAATACTGCAAGGCTAAGGCAGAGACAAGTTAGCCTATCCTGGGAAGCTAATTTGAATCAAAATAGAGGCACACACAACACAGAACGAAGACTGCATCACACAGCGAGAAGCGTGCCAGACAATATTTGAAACTGCACGGAGACTCAAGTTGATCTGGTCCGAAGTACACGGCGAATTTCACCTTAGCCAAGTGACACATGAGTGAAGGACACAACACACGCGAAGGATACAACCACACAAGTGCAGGGTACAACCACACAAGTGAAGGACACAACCACACAAGTGAAGG
>VOMN01087715.1:0-18749 GCA_014899125.1 Orchestia grillus
ATGGACTTGTTCCTGATGATCCTATGGACTTGTTCATGATGGTCCTATGGACTTGTTCATGGTACTCCATTTGCAATTTATGGGTACGTCAAAGAACTGATGTAGAGAAGCTCACAAAATCTCATCACAGGTCATCCACTGAGCTCAATAAAGAGCACTACTCTAATCACAGGCCATCCACTGAGCTCAACAAAGAGCACTAACTCTAATCACAGGTCATCCACTGAGCTCAACAAAGAGCACTAACTCTAATCACAGGCCATCCACTGAGCTCAACAAACAGCACTAACTCTAATCACAAATCACCCACTGAGCTCAACAAAAAGCACGCCACTGATCTCCCCCTCGGCTCTCCAGCGAATCTGATCCAGAGCAGTGTTCAGAACTTGGTCGTGTGTGATACACTGAATTCTATGACGGGTTATTTACAGAATGTGCTGCAGAACAATTAAGAAAACTTATCTGAAAACACCGAAGCTCATCTACTCAAGAGTAAGCCTCTGAACTTGATAAGTCGTACCCCAAGGAGTCCAATTGATAGCAACACAGAACCTGACCTGTGTAGCCATGTACAGTTGACTCGCATAATCCACTGACTGATACACGGTAATCCAAGGGGTTCTACTATCACACTACACCGTTGTTAATCCTGATTTAATTAATGGCACACCCACAAGCCGTCGTTGCGGTTGTCTACAGGCTGAACTTTGGCACGGCCGCTGTGGACGCTGGAACTGCAAGACGCGACTGAGTCGCTGTATCCAAGAATCCTGCTATATACCGTACTCCCAATTCCTGACTCTATATGAACAGAAAACACGTCTGTTTTCTCACAAATATGCCCTTTAAATATTATCCAAGTGCCAACACATCTCTCTGTTTATGGGATCCGAATGTAAATGCCTAAGATCAATATTCGCAGAGATAATATTTTACTTTGGCTGTGGCCCACTGGAAAGCAAGAGGCTCTCCTGTGCGATACACAAAAGCGTTTGTCAGCCAACAGCATTCGAAACAAGAGCTTGAACAAACTTTGCTCTTCGAGAGAAAGATTAACATACGAAGGCGTCACAGCTTTCAGACTCGTGATCAAAACTGTACATCAGCAAGTTTGTGTGCCTTGGGGCCGCCGCAGTGTACTCATCGGCCTGAGGTGCGTTGACTTTCTGGCAGGCTCGGGCTCACGCGACATCTCAGCGTGCCGACTAGGTACGGGACTAGGTACGGGACTAGGTACGGAACTAGGTACGGAACTAGGTGCGGGACTAGGTGCGGGACTAGGTGCGGGACTAGGTACGGGACTAGGTACGGGACTAGGTACGGGACTAGGTTCAGGACTAGGTACAGGACTAGGTACTGGGTAAGGCTTAGGATTAGGTACGGGACTAGGTACAAGACTAGGTACAGGACGAGGCGTGAGTATACGACACATTTTCGTGCATGTGCACATCACTCGCACATATCACGTAGACTCACACATCGTACGTAGGTCCAAAGGGTCAGGTTTTGCTGTATTTCAAGTGTATAGTAACAGTACATGGATTTCTACTTTGCTCTTGCTGCTTTTAGGTACTACTGAAGATGAGTGGAGTGTAAGGATTTTTATGAATACACTAAGTGTGAAATGTTTTATTAGCCTTCATGTTACTGTTCACTTTCAAATGTCCACAGCGCAGGGCACAAAGATGAGCGCTTCTACAAATAGACAGCCTAAAATTAGAAGTTGTCTGTTCAGCAAGCAATAATTCCGAATGCCAGAGTTATCAATAATTCTTAACGCCCCAATTATCGTTAATTTCTAACGTGACAATTATCAATAATTCCAAACGCAACAATTATCAATAATTCCGAAAGCGATAATTATCAATAATTTCTACCGCGACAATTATCAATAATTCCAAATTCAACAATTATCAATAATTCCTACCGCAATATGCATCAATAATTCCAAATGCTACAATTATCAATAATTCCTACCGCGACAGTTATCAATAATTCACTTCACGAAAGGAGATAATCTGGCAACAGTGAGGCCTCAGGATGAAACGTTTCTCATCCGTCAATGAGACCAAATGGAGCAGCGTGACGCGCGTTGCCTGACACAGATTCGAGGTATTGAGCCTCTCGAAGGAAATAACGGGACGCGATTTCATGTATTGGACCGACTCAAAACTGATTTCTTGAATGGTAATTTTTGATGAGAAGTTTACGTCAACTAAAGATTGATATCGGAGACTCTAAAGAATTGGTAGGCATGAATGTTGATGAATGAATAGAAGAAGAATAGATCCGACACCCAGATTACACACGAGTCGATTGGCTCGAGGTGCGCAGGGTCAAGGAAGCTGGAGAGTTCCGGCACTCCAGTAGCGAGTGTGAATTTTGTACTCTTTTCCAGGGGGACCAGCCGGGACTCTAATTAACGGTGTGGTGTTATAGTGTGACGACGTAACGGTGGTGTGGTGTTATAGAGTGACGACGTAACGGTGGTGTGGTGTTATAGTGTGACGACGTAACGGTGGTGTGATGCTATAGTGTGACGACGCAACGCGGTGTAGTGTCGTGGTGTGTTGATGTAACAGGGGTGCGGTGTAGCAGTGTGTTGATGTAATGGTAGTGTGGTGCGACGATGTCTTACAGTGGTGTTGTGAAACGATGTATTGATGTAACGGTGGTGTACTACAGCTGTGCGTAGATGTAACGGCGGTGTGCTACAGCTGTGCGTAGACGTAACGGCGGTGTGCTACAGCTGTGCGTAGATGTAACGGGGCTTAAGCGTACCGACTCCCTCATGTAAACATTTACAAAACTACAGAAAGTCAAATGTCATTTCTTGTGGACAGTCGAAATAATTTCCGTAATTATTCAAAGGAGTGAAGTCAAGTGACAGAAACCTGCGCACAGTCAATTCAAACTCTATCCGGACGACTTGGACGTATGAATTTTTTTCCCTGAGGTTTAAAATGAAAGAAAACCGTCGTTTCAGGCTTCGCCAAACACATTAAAGACGTTCTTCAAGTTTGCATTTGTTTTCCAATAACGATCTTCAAATTTCGGGTGCTTGAAATTACCTGAAACGTTAAATCAATATCAAGTTCTTAAAACTTTATGGGTATTCAATTTGTAAAGCATGTGCATCAGAGCTGAGATGGGTTCTCTAGCTGTGGCTGTGACGAAGAGGATTCCTAGCTTCTTCGCTTAAGGTCATTTCTCACTCTCGCAAAAAAGGGAGGCTGAGGGTCGTCATGTACGTAGAGCTTGCAGTAGCTCTCGATGAAGGGACTTGACACCACGGCTGCCCGAATGTAAATTGTTAATGTTTTCTTTTTTATTCCCAATCTAGTTACACGAAATGAAATGAAATTTCACGACATGAAATTAAATATGCACCAAATAACAATCAATTTACACAAAGTATTGTTTTATTGCTACACGTTTAGGCAGCAGGTTTATTTCTATTTGATGAAAAGTATTTACATTCGGTGCAAGCATTCATGGAAAATCTATCATTTTTAATATTAAAAGTAAATAAGAAACGCGATCGTTGCTATAAAAAACACATATTGACACTTATACCAGTCTTGTTTCGTAAAATTACGTCAGTGAATGTCATCTGAAGCGGTAAAATACATAATGTAAAATGTAATTTTACGAAACCAGACTGGTATGAGTGTCAATATGTGTTTTTTCTAGCAACGATCGTGTTCACTTCTGAGATAATTTTGGTCATGAGAATAGACGTGTAATAAAGTATATCTGAGAGATAATTAGTAGTAAACAGTTTAGTAAGTTTCAGGTGATCCAAGTCTTAGTCTCAGAGGAGGTACAAAGGAGACTGCAAAAATTTCAAACGGAGTCTCAATTTTTTCGTGACGAGGTTTGCTTGAGACCAGAATCTTAGCGCTAATCGCTCTCTACACAGCTATCCGGTATCACTGCTACGTACTTCAACCAAAGACCTGAAATATCACCTAACTAAATGAGCCTTAGAACTCCTGCCCTTCGGTTACCCAAATTGATATGATTTTGTACACCTGTGAATCTATCCAGAAATGAAGGCAAAGGAATATCCAGAAGGAAAGGTTTGTACTACGAGCCTTGATATTCGGTAGATATTCAAATGTAGCATCGTTCGAGAAAACATAATATAGAATATGATTATTTACGTAATGCGAAAAACCATTAAACGACCACGAATTTGTCCACATAACAAAAATGCAGGTCATCTTAATTCCATACTTCAAATCTGAGAACTCGGTTACCTAAACATTTTGGTAGTTTCCCTTACATACAAACAAAATATAAAAAGCAGAAGTAAAGAAATCAATTGAACGGCCATGGCAAAAACACAGTAACATTTACAGCAGTATATTCTAGGATGCAGTAGTAATACAGAAATAAGCCTCAATAACAACTTAGAAAGAACTCCTTAGGGAATCAGAGAACACAGTAATAAAGCAAACGATGTTCGTCTCTAGCATTAACATGACACCCGATTTTGGAAGCAGCGTCATACTGTCATCATCGAGCGCCTCTGGGCTGGGGCCGACAATCCTTGGTGTTCTTCCTCAGCATTCAACTGCTGAGCGGGTGTGTCCCACAAAATTTTCTTCTGTTCAATATCATACTCAAACTTAATGAACTCCTGGACAGGCTCCGCATCAAACCACTTACTGCTGGCATCCTCGTACTCATCGCCCTGTGGATGCCCCTCAAGTGCAGCATTCATCTCATGCTTCAATGCTGACATTTTCACAAAAGTTCCATTATTACATAGGCAATATTTGACGCCATCCTTTATTCGTTCCATGCCTCCCTCACCATTGACAATGAGCGTGAGATCTCCATTCTTCACAAGAATAAGCTTTTCTTGGTAATAAACTTTAACTACATCGCCATTCTGCTGGAATCTCAAACTCCCCAAATCTTTGGCGTCACCACTCTTATCCACAACTTTTTCATCTCGCATGTCGAGCTTGCAGTGTTTTTCATCAAAAGTTGGTACCTTGGATAACTTTTTCTCCAAACGTTTCTGACCAGCTGCGAGAACTTGGAACGCAATCTTTTGTGATCCAAGCACCAAGATAAGCTTGATTTTACCAATAATAGGAACCAGAGGTCTAGGAATAAATCCCTCTGTAACAGCTGTTTCCCTAATACTATCTAAAACACCTGAAGCCTTCGAGATCTTTTTCAACTGTACCTGTTGCACAACTTTTCCAGCACACCTTCCAGCAATGCCATCAAGAACTATACCTCCAGCAGCATCACACCACTTGCCTGGATTGGTGGGATCTGCTATGGGCTCAAAAATTCCATACGGCACAAATGTTTTGTTGACGGCAGAACCAGCAGAAGTGATGATCGAGTCAATTGCAGCACCTGCAGTGATGCCTCCAGTGACGGCGCCAACAGGACCTCCAATCACAAATCCACCAACTCCACCACCTATTACGGCTGATGTGCGAGATGCTGCTTTCATCGATGCAGCACCTCCTTCTTTATTGCCACAGACATAGTGAACAGTTCCTTTGAGGTGGCCCACAACTGGGATTCCATCCACTATACAGCCAAGGAAGTTCACAAACTGCATTTGAGTTTCAAGAGCAGCGGACTTATCTCCATTGGCACTCTCTACCATAGAACGGACTTGCGAGACAACAGGACACTGGCGACTGAAGTTGACTTGAGTCTGCATTGCTCCCTCAGCATCTCGAAATATCCACTGGATCAAAGATTTTGCTTGGGAAAACACTGGGATTGCATCCATTGCTCCTGAAAACATCAATAATCTCAGTATTACAAACAACACAAAAATAAAATGACATGCAGAATTCATCAATATGAAATTACAAACATGATTGCTTGAACACAAATTGTAACTGTAAATTTTAATCATTATGGTTACCATCAAAATTTGAATGAGTCTTAAAATTAAAGAACTACTTTGCATTATCACTTCCAATTGAATTAACTGTCATCCTTTAATTCAAAAGAATAAAAATTACAAAAAAAAACCCTGGAATTGACTCAGAAGTTTTTATAGCATCTGTGACACTATAACTTTTGAAGAATATGTACCATCAAGTTGGATTTTGGCTAACTTAAGCATTAGAGAACAATTCTCTTTTGTTTCATGCTGTTGTCGAGTGAACTTAAAGTTTACTACAGTGGCTAACATTCAACAGTAACTAATGACTACCATGACTAGGTATATAATTGGTGGTACATCATACATTTTTACAGCACATACAGAACTGCATAATGCATTCTATCCAGTATGTCTTTTTGGCATACTGGAAGATATTCAAAGCATTCACATACAAATATCAGTGCTGAGGAATTGGAGTCAAGACCAATTTGTGGACTTGAAAAATCTGAGTTGGTGAAAATTGGCTTCAACTCGCTTCAAATTAAGTAAAATAAAAAATAGTCCAATAGAAGTTATTTTATCTTTTTTCCATTTTCATGATGATTCTGATACAATTATAAAATCTAAAGCTATTATAAATAATTATCAACTATATTCATTTTTAAATAAAATTGTAAAAAAGTCTTGCAAATGATAATTTAAATTTGCCTGGAGATTCACATGAGTGATAAAATGCAATTCTCGTTGATAGATAATAAAATACATGATCTACGTATTGATATGCTTGTACCAGCAAGTACCTATCTATACCGTGCTTGTACCATTTACACCAATAGTCTTACAACCATATCTTGGAAGCTGCAAGTACTGAATAAAGGTAGAATATTAATGATACTGTTAAATTACAGTTGATTCAAGAAAAACGGAAAGGAGAATGTGGTTTTGGTGAAAAATTTATGATTATAATTAGAAACACGTATGTAGGAACAAGAGTCCAATTAGTAATGATGGGTGATATAGAAACTGAGTGAGTGGAAAGTATTAGAGGTGTGGGACAAGGATGCATTTTATCTCCATTGCTACTTGGGTTGTATATGGAAGAGTTGGCAGTACAACTGAACAATCATAAGACAGGCATTCATATAAGGAAAGATCATCTTAATGTGCTTCTGTGTGCAGATGGTGTAGTGCTAACGAGTGAGAGGGCAGAGGACCTACAATCAGCACTAGATACAGTGTCTGAATACAAGAAAATTTAGAAGTTAAATTTAGAAATTCAAAGAATCAGGTATTGGTTGTGAATGAAAATGAGGCTGAAAACTTGGAGTGGACATTACAGGACAAATGCTACAGAGGACAAGATGATACAAGCACCTAGAAATGATAATGAAGAAGGAATGGCTGAAACATTGAATGAGAGGATAGGGTTTGCAAGATTAGCAAGTGCGGCAAGAACAAGAGCAAACAATTATGAAATAGTTAGAGGTGTTTAGAAAGGACTGGTAGTTCCTAGTCTGATGGACAGTCTAAATACATTACAAGTGAGTGTGCTAGTATGGGATAAACTAGAGGTAATGCAAAATCTGGTAGGCAGAGTAGCAATAGTGGCAAACAAATAGGTAGGTGTTGAGGCAGTGAGAGGAGACATAGGGTAGAGCACATTTAGGGAGAGGATAATGAAAGCTTAAAACTTGAAGGAACTATCACAAATGAATGGAGAATGGCAGAGGAAAAAGGTAAAGGCTTGAACTGGGAGGAAACCAGATGGAAGACTAAAATAAAAATGAGAATTCAAGAACTTGGATTAAAGTAGTGCAGAGAAGAGATGGAAACAAAAAGAATACTTGAGTGGTTTGTGAGCAAAACAAGTCCAAAACCGGAAACCTTCTATATGCCAGGTCTGTGACTCAAAGGAAGATGAGAATGTTGAACATATAGTGCTAGAGTGTAAAGGATATGAAAATGAAAGGATGAAACTATTTGAATTGTTAAGGAAAGAATGTAGAATAGCAGTTATAAATGAGTGGTGGAAGAGAGAAGATAAAGGAATAAAGGTGATCCAAGGCCTGGAGGTAGTAATGCCAGCCAGTCGTGTGTCTGGTCTGAAGTGCTTCATAGTTAGTTAATGTATGAAACGAGAGGAAGATCATGGTCGAGTTACGCAAGAGAAGCACTTGCAATGTGAATGCTAGATGAAGAACAGATGATGAGTGATTAGGAGTAAATGGCTGTCGCAAAAGCCTCAATTTAAATTACATCTAATCTAAATTGAACTTCTCTTAACACTTTGTCTACAATTCTCCCCATAGGTAAAATTACACGCCAACAATTATCTCTACTGTGTATTGATAAATGAAGGATTTTGGTTTCACAAATTTGGTTACTCTATCAATTTTCTTTCTAATCAGAACTAACTTATTTGATTGATGAACACAAATTTAACAAAAATTCAAAAATTTGCATTTATACATAATAATGCTTTGGTAACATTAGGTTAGTTTAGATAATCACATGTACCATATATGACCCACTCCAGAGGCAAAGTAGTGAAGTTGAAGGAAGGCCCCTAACAGTGTCCTTCAAATCACCAGCTGCATCACATAGGGTAGACAAACCTACCGGGCTAGCCTAATTGCATATCCCATGCCCCCTGACTGAGTCTAACAAAAAAGGGTTACACCTTTATTGAAATTAGTCTTCTTTGATGAAGCGGTGTAGGTGATCTAGAAATAGTAATGAAGATAGCATCACTTTAGATACTCAAACTATCTTTCACTGAATAGGAACGGACCTTTTAGTTTGAACGTTGGAAAATGTAAATCTATGCACAAGGTGCGTTCTCACGCATAGAAACAGCAAGTTGAGAAGAAAGAGGGCGAAAAGTTAAAGAATCTGCAAAGAAGGCATGAAAATGGAAAGGAACAAAGTGGTCACAAAAAATACAAATCCCAAAGGTCTATTTAGCGCTGAGGTAACCAAACAACTCTTTTGGATGATTGTCCCAATACCGTAAGATATCCAAACCTAACCTTACGGCCCAACGTATGCCTTTTGAGGGGCTGTGTAGGTGACAGATGAAGAAATAATATATGTTGTGTCTGCAGCTCCTCGATAGCTGGTTCATTGAAAAATTTTATCCTCCGACAGGAAAACTTCCTCAGTAGTTAGAGCCCCATTCCCATCAAAGGCTTGAGGCTCGAACAGGCGTCTACAGCCTGCAACTTCTTGCACTTCGTTATTTACCGGCAATGTCGAACTCCGATGCTCTTCCTTTAGCACCGTCCTCACGAGACTCGAGTTCGACCCTCGACAGTCGAAAACGATAGACAGAGTAAAGACAATCGTTTGTTTAGGGTAACTTCCAGTGCATTTCTCTTGAAATCTGAAGAACTAAACGCTTCTACACATCAAAAAACGCATCTACAGACTTTTAGTAATATAACTTAATCTCAAAAAAATATATAAAAAATTGACATATAATTGACATATAATGGACGAAAAATTTGTCTGATACGTTCCAGTAGCAAATTGAGAATTTTTTCAGGGCCCAACAAGGGATATACCCTGAAAGTTCGAATGATAATCGATTTAACAAATTTCAAACGAGTCAATCATAGGACGAGAGATAAGGGGGAAAAAGTTTTATAACAAAATTGTAAACAATGCAACTAAAAAATTAAATTTTATTTTGTTTAGCAAATAAATATGCATTATTCGAATGAAAAAATGTAAAATTGATGGTTACCAAATTTCATATCCCTATGCTAGTATGATCAAGAACCCTTATTTATTCCAACATGTTTTACCGTCGGGTTTTAAATGTCTTACAACTACTGGTGTAATTTGCAAGTTTTTTTTGGTGCAATGGGTAAAAATTTAAAGCTGGTTCAGTAGGAGAGAGAGAGATTTGTTAAAATTCCTGTAAAAACAGAGAGACTCCGAGAGCATTTTTGAATCACTCTTATCGTCCTTTTTTAGGTTGAAAAAGAAGTTACAGAGTGTTAATAGGAAATTTAATGAGCTCATATTCAAGACTAATTTTAGGTTTGTATGTGGCTTAGGTGATAAACAATGACACGGTAAAAATTTTCTTACATATAGAGTTTTTCCTGAGTTTTAACGGTGTCCAGGGAAGTTTAATTTGATCATTGGTTGCAGGAATCTCTACTCTATAGCATGAAAGACAGAAGTCCCGAAGATCTATCTATGGCTGAGATAACCTAAAAACTGTGCTGAACCTGAATTTGCAAGTCTCCATAGCATAGGTTAGACAAACCTAGCTCACCTAACTTTATTAACTATCCTCCGCCCCCAGGAGGATTACAGAGTGGTAACTCAAATCTGTAGTATATATAGAGCAGACGTGCATCGAAGTTGCACACATGGCATTGCGTTTTATTGATAAAGTTACCCCTCAGCCAGCACGACTCGTAAAAGGTTTATGTATAGAATAGTGTGTGCCGTGTTTTAATTCACAGGTCCTTCGTTACCCAACAAGTTTGCCCGTGTTCTGTGAGCGTACACAATCTGATGCTGTGTCCTCTTGGTGTACGTAACGGGGAACGTCTCTTGGTGTACGTAGCGGGAAATGTTAATCTGGGAGTATTCCGAATTTATTCTTTGAACTACTATGTTCCCCGTTGAAGGAAAAGAAGACTTCATTATTTTCCCGTCTACCGGTAGTATTATTATTGTCACCGGTAGACGGTCACTGCTCAGGCGACGTCGATGCGTTCACACGGTCTGTGTTGTCGACAATGACCGTATGAACACAACATCCACGTCGTGCACATTTGTCGACAGCGACCGTTGACAGGTTAAGGTATTCACTATCCTGTGAATCGAATAATACACATGAGCTCTTGGTGGTTGCACTCGTTATTAATCGAAATCTACTCGTAAAACATCCAATGAATATCAAAAGACTCTTTTTACAATTGCAATATTATCATCCATGCAATTATGATAGATGATTTGGAACAATACAGTCGTCCCTCGAATAAAGCGCTATATCGATTGTATCATACAGCCGCTCTATCTTCTTATGTTTTCTCAAAATGCAGTCGAGACACTTCTTATAACACTTTATATTTGTTTCTCATGATGCAAATATTTTTCGTGCTGTTTGTTGCTTGGTCTTCTTGATACCTTTTTATGCGGGGCACGATTGTAGATCGGTTGTTCACTGGTGCCGATCTAGCGCTCTATGCGGGGCACGATTTTAGAGCGGTTGTTAATTGGTACCGATCTAGCGCTCTATACGGGGAATGAATGTATTCAACACGGTTTCCTTCACAGCATTAATTTCATCCTATGGAAACCATGAATTTTTTCTACGGCGTCGCAAAACTCGATTCAAACTTGCTTGAAATGAATTAACTCTCGTTAAAAATATTTCCAATAAAGTCGCATCCGTGGTTAAACTTGCACTCAAATATGATCAGAAATGAATGTTGCTCTTCTCAGACTTTTCACCGATGCTGGAATGAAGTTGTCGAATTTTCTTTTTTTTTGAGCGTCGGGTTGCGTGCTTGGGGTTCTGACTGAGATGTATATAGCAGGCTGTAATTAAGAGGGAGGCTCTTGTTGATCATTAATCAGTGATTTAGTGATGCTTATGAGAAAACTTACTTTGAGCCCAGCAGAGATGTGCTGACGTGGTCGAGTAATCCAGTTTTGCGTGTGAGATAAAAATGGAGGCCCTCGGTTTGCTCTTAGGTAAGAGTGTATGTACTACGCTGTCGTACGGCCAAAGAGGGTTATACTCCCAGCCAAGGGAATAACAGTTAAATCATTGCGTTAATTATTTCAAGTCATGCAATAAATGTGACGTCATTCCCTTAGCTGTGTTATACGGCGAACGAAATGTTGGCAGATCCCATCCCTTTATTCCCATAGCTCTCCGCGACTTCACTCTATGAGGAGGTCTGGGTTCCAAGGAATGTACGCTGGGGAGGTAATATAAAAAATGGCGAAGAAGTTGATCTTTGGTGTATTTGCTGAGTAATGACTCATTTTCGCATCTGTTTAGTCTGGCATCCATTCGTAAATGTAGAAAGATTCTAAGGATCCGTTTTTTTTTAACAACCGAAATTCATCGATCCATTTATGAGAACAGCAAAACCATATGAACAGAATTTATTTGTCTATCTTTAATTAAAAAAGCATCATATAGTGCTAAGAAATCCAAGCGTGTCCTTTTCAACCGATGTGACGCTTGTGGTGTAAAATATTTTTTATATTGTTTGCATTCAACCATAATGTAATAGACTCACAAGAAACCCTACTTGTGGTGTCAAATGTTCTCGCACTCGAAGGCATCCTATCTTACGATACTTGTGTCCTATACCATGAAGTGAGGTTTTGTATTTTATTGAAGTCTTATGTGGTCCACTTGGTCGAGAATAATATGCAGCATATATTTTGACAACTGCTCAGCATTCGATGTCATTAAACTTTGAATTGCCATAGACTGCTAGTTTTTGAGTTTTAAAAGCCTATGGGTTTTGAAAATGTGATGATTCGGAAAATCAGTCGAGTCAGAGTTGAAGTGTGGCATCTGAAAATTAGTCAAGTCAGAAGTCAGAGTTAAAGTCTGGCATATGACAGTCAGTCAAGTCAAAGTCTGGCATCTGAGAATCAGTCAAGTTATCGGCCGAGTCTAGTACTCAACCCAACAACCCCACAATCTTGTTCCTTTTCTAACTTTAAGTACAAGATTTTACAGAATTCGAACGCGGTAGAAAATCATTCTCTGAGGAAGAACATAGAAACAAAACGTACACACGAACAACACATTCCAGGTAAATGCATCCAACATACAGAAATTTCTTACTGTCCCTGCTGCACTCAGCACAATAAAGTGCGGAATTTGGAAGTAATGAGGCAGCAGGTTTCTAAACGTTGCACAACTATTTATAAATAACGCAGCTTGGAACAATGAGACCAAGTTCTTGCGCTCGACACAACGCTTAACGAGCTCACGCGCTCTCTTCTTTGGCGGGTTCGTTTTCACAAACGCGTCAAAACCAACGCACATTTGCATCGCAACCTGAAGTGAAGCAACGCTCGTGCACGGAATTGGTTTTACTGTGTGGAGGCATTATTTAGTAAGCCATACTCCCCCATTTTATTCACGTTCGTATTGTACTTGAATTTTTACTGTACACACTTTGTAATCGAGTTGATAAACACGCTGAACTTACAATCTTATGCAGATTACTGTCTAAGATGAAGTGAGAAGTTACACAATTTACTTTTGATCGGTTTCTCGCATAGTTAAACTTTCTACCTTATTAGCAACTGACTTATTCATTTACTTAGTCATTTTGATCAACAAATAGGATTGCCAATCCTATTCGTAGCGTATGTTTAGGCGACGTAGCTTGGAATAAACGATGTTTTCTACTGTGTACTACCCCCACTGTACATGGTATAAAATAACGATATTTTCTACTGTATACTACCCCCACTGTACATGGTATAAAATAACGATGTTTTCAACTATGTACTACCCCCATTTTACATGGCATAAAATAACGATATTTTCTATTATGTACTACCCCCACTGTACATGGTATAAAATAACGATATTTTTTACTGTGTACTACCCTCACTGTACATGGTATAAAATAACGATATTTTCTATTATATATTACCCACACGGCATATAGAAGAGGTCGCTCATTTCAGGATGTAATTTTAGCTAATGAGGCTCCGCCAAGGGGCTCGTATTTTAATGCCTCATGGACCAGGGGAAAGGAGGCTGGCTGCTCATTGGGCACAAAAAGACCTGCAATTAATTGTGGATGGTAGTTTCCAGGAATTTTTAGGCTCATTTTTCGAAAATATTATTAAGAACGAAGAGCGTATTTTTAAACGCCACTTTCACTCGCAGAAGATAAGAGGCCAGCTCTCGTGAAGGTTCGATGTGATAGAACGGACTAGAAAAATTAAGTTCATTCTTTTTTCTTATTAAGCATCAACATGAATAAAATTCGTTGCGATGTGTGTATTTTATCATGACTTTTTGGGGGGAAGTGAGGACGAAATCGCCTGAACGTGTCGAAGTATTGACTCGAGAACACCACCGCGCTGTGAAGGATCGGGTGTCCCTCCTAACCACAACGTCCTTATGGTCTACAGCCCACAACGACCTTATGGTCCTGTCCCATTTGAACACTGCTAGATTTTCGTATAGGGCTAAATGCAGCGTTATAGCCTAAACAATTGCGATCACATAGAGTCAAATATGAGATCTCAACACTATTTTAATCAAAGATATGTGCCTTAACGTACAAGTTAAAGCCTAAAAAAATAAAAATGTTGATTCCTATTTGAACAAACGTGTATCAACTCAACAACTATATGCATAATTGATGCGTATTCAACTATTGAAAGATGAGTCATGAAGAAACTTAATATTACATGACACGTATTTCTTACACAGTTGATCATTCGTGAAAATTAAAATTTTCATTCCCTTTATGGATTGCAGGAAAACTTTTCTTAAATTCACATAGAATCAATATGGAAAAGGGAACCTGGTCAGAGCAGACGAGCCAAAAGCATCAAGTTGTGGTGCAGGGCGGCCCAGGAGTGACTGATCCTTGCGTTGATGAGTAAATAGGATACCAAGTTATCCGATGAGTAAATAGGATACCAAGTTATCCGATGAGTAAATAGGATTCCAAGTTATGTGGTATCCTGCAAAAATAGGGTACCTTAATTGAAAGCGTCGGTTACTTCTGGGCCACGACAAAAAGAATAACGGTAATGTAATCTTGTTTGCTTCGCATGTAGACATTATACCTACCTCACATGAAATGGATGGATAATAACGTTGGTTGGTATGATGATTTTCCAATCATTTCTAACAAGTATGTTTCTCTCGAATTCCATGATGGCATCCGCACCTTCACAGAAAATCGTGCACTTAATTTCCCGCTGATCGAAGCCTTCTCCTGCTCACATGCCCCTGGTACAAAAGAAAGAAGGAAGAAAAATTGTTTATTCCGAAATTAGTGACATACAAAGTATGGGTCACCTCGGTTTCTAAATGATTTAGACTATTATCTTGAAAATAGGTGTGGACGTCACGTTGAGATTTCCAGTTGTGATTCTTAATTGACTAGCCTACATATCGTTGAGCGCGAAAGTGGTAACTAACACGTTGTATTTAATATTAACCAAAACCATCGTATGATTTTTTGCATATTTCTGATGAATAAAACGAACTACAGTTGACTGATAGGCTGTGAGATGAAATAAATACTCGAAGTTATTGAGAATTATACAGAATGAAGCATCAATAATTTGAATTTGAGGTGTGGTGGTGCAAGAGGCGTACCTCGGCTGTGGAATGGCGGTGGCCGAGTCCTGATGAAGTGCGCTAGACTTCTCGCTCCCAGGCATCGCTGAAACACCAAACATTCGATAATTAATTGGATCGCTTGTGGTATGCGGTACGCCACACTCCCGTGCTTCTGTCCTGCCGAGTTCATTTATCAGCAGGGTCGGGTCTGAAAAGTAGATTAGGGGTCAGAGGTTTCTTGAGTTGTGACTTTATCTTTTACATATTTCTCATGCAATCTTACCAACAAAATATCTAAGAAACGTCTAAACGTGAATAGCACAGCTAATAGAAACTTCATGGACACGTCACTGAAAAAATTACTCTGCCAAATTACCTTCGTCGTAGCTGTAGTAACTCCAGTGAGCCAAGGAACACGTATATTCAGTCCACTACTCCGTAGGTTATTTACTCCTCTTCCACCTTTGTAGGCAAATGTTCTTACCCGTACAAAATGTAGGAAGAGGCATTCCATCGGATGATATAACCGACTGAGTTATGAGTTAATTACGGCACAATTAACTATCGGGACCTGCATAAATTTCAAAGAGTTTTTTTTTAATTTAGATAGTATTTCTTCGATACGCAATATCTTCAGCGCAGTTCCCGTAGCCAGGATACGGCTACTCGGGTCTCTAATTTTCTGTTTATTTCAAACGCCGCTAGTTTTCTCCCACCCAAAGACAGAATATAGCACACACCTCCTTGATAACGAGGGCTGCTGAAGTGAGAGAAAGCTTGGGTTAATAGACGAAAAAAACAGTGCGTGTTTCGAATTTCACCCCTTAAAAGATAGATCCTGAGGGCCCCTTATTCTAATAAATAAAATAAAAATAAATAGAGTGTAACGGACATAGACCGATAGGCAGTTACAGAATAATTTCATAGATAAGGTCGTGAGCGTCCGTTCTCCCATGCATGTGGTTGCGTGCATGTGGAAGACGTCGAGACGAAAAGTCAATGCGATGAAAGTATAACTTACTTTTTTTATTCGGTGTTACTCCTGCACATTTGATTAATCGCTGTCATGGTAATAATAGCCGTAGTGTATTTATATGCACTAGTAGGCCCCGCGAAAATTTCACGTAAATTTAGATAAATAAACTTTAGATAAACCAGCCCATGAGAAGTGGTCCTCTCAAGTGTTACAGAGAATGAAGGTTCAGGGCAGAGATGGTCCGGTCTTGGAATCAATTTTCTTCTTGATGATGCGAGTAGTCTGAACTCTATTAGGGAAACTGAAAATGTGCCGCGAAGACTGGCTTTTTATAGCCAAACACGCAACCCGTATACAGGATACTTCGCTCGAGACCTGAAATTTCACTTGAAAAGTGGCGAAGCGTGACGGAACGGTACGTAGGTACAAGCGTATCAATATATAAAATTCATATTTATAATATATGCACATTTTTGCCTGTAACACTCTTCTTCAAGTGCCACCTCAAAGAACATTACTGTGAGCGGCGCTGACGTACCATGGCACCTGTCATGGCACCTGTCATGGCACCTGTCGTGGCACCTGTCATGGCACCTGTCATGGCACCTGTCATGGCACCTGTCATGTCCCCTGTTATGGCACCAGTCATGTCCCCTGTCATGGCACCTGCCATGTCCCCTGTCATGGCACCAGTGATGCCCCCTGTCATGGCACCTGTCATGGCACCTGCCATGGTACCTGCCATGTCACTTGTCATGTGCATAAGAAGCTTAAGTCATTAAAAGAGTTTTTGCTTTACGTCTTCCACCAAAATTTCCATTGTTGTTTGAATCATTTTGAATCGCCTTCCCCGAAACTAGTACGAGAGGAGCGAGAAATTAAGAGCCGCTTGTCGCGTATACTCGTATTTTCCAAAAATAAATTTTCCTTTATTGTCTTAGGATACCAGCATTACGATTTAATAAACAGTTGTCTTACATGTTTTTTATGGATCGCCGGACTGAATATTGTTATATAGAAATGACATGTCCAGCGTCGGAGCACGCGTCCTGATAGTACAATTAGTACACTGAGATGAATGATCAATTGAAAAAATAGGAATACCTTTGTCAAGAACGTTTCCGAAGTAAAATTTAGGCATGTTACATCATAGGGTAAACGGTCCCATATTTAACCTGTGTCGCTGTAAGGCCTGTCGAGAGGCAGAGCCCCGGAGCTGCGAGCGGCATTCTTTTGCGACGGAGGATCGAGTGGCACTTGGTAAGTCCTTCGTCACTTGCGAACTCGCGAGTCGGCACTCCGCAGTCAGTGGCGCGACGCCTCCACGGCAACACCGACCAGTCCGAGCCGTAGCACGGCAGCGGACGATGTGAAGTCACGCCCGGGTCTGGCGGCATACACTTTTTCGAGAAACGTGGATGGAAGGTGAGCGATGTTCAAACACTGATGTAGGTTTTACTATGGAAGTTTAGAGTATTGGTAGGGTATAGAAAAACTATATTAATGAGTCTTTCATAAATTTTAAGGCGATATAGTGCATAATCCATAATCTAGCTAAATTTTTATATGGAAATAGCCAACTATGTGAAAGAAGTTAGAAATAATTAATTTATCAAAAAATGATCTATTTTTCGAAAAACTTAACTCCTGTATTTTTTATTTAAGCCATTCATTTGCTTTCTTACGAGAATAGATCACGTTTAGTTTGTAGAAAATATACATGTATTGTCCTAACGAGATGATGATTTTAAAAATCATGGATTTGTATGAGGACAGCACTCTCCAATGATATTTTAGATTTACTCAACACAGTTATAAGTTGGCATGTAAGATGCTCAACACAGGTATGATTTTGAAAGAAAATTACAAGGTTTGGAAAGCCAAACTTTACAACGAATTGTATTATCAGCGGGAGTTAAGGCGGTAAATTATGAATTGTGTATGAAGATGTGCCAGTATTACCTGCAACCACGAGGTGCTCTGGTAACCCTCGAATAAGCTTCTCAAAATTTTGCTCTCTGGTAAAATTATCACAGCGAGATCCCTCGCAGCAGCTGGTGATATTTCCGCAGTGAGATCATTTGCGATCGATTTCAGTTTTGACATCACAATAATAAAGCCCTTCAAAATGGTTCAAATGATTTTTTCTTCTCGTTAGCGTTGTAATTTTATCATATTACAACCGGCAGTCTCGTGGGAAATTTTGACACGCGTTTAAAGCGTTAAATATTTGATTTTAATATTAAAATCTCTTTGAATGATCTCGATATTTAAATTATCAAATTTTCATGCACCTCATTTTTTTAGGTATTCCGAATTCATACGACTTTAATTTGCCGAGTTTTAAATTTTCGAATAATGAAGTTTTAGATGCTCAAGTTGACATGTTATAAAAATAAATGTGTTTCTTGTAAAGCAGACCTGGGCATCACCAGCCCAACAAATCCCGAATGCCATTTTTTTAAGTCCAAAACTTGATGACCGTTGAAGACACTGCGTTTCCAGGACATTTTTTTCCAGTTGAAGATAATGTCAACAATTGAAGGTTAATATTTGGAGACATCCACTGGTTTTTTTATTGATTACCC
>VOMN01087720.1:0-51971 GCA_014899125.1 Orchestia grillus
ACTGCCTAGAAATACAGGGTATATAATAAGTTCATAACATGAGGAGTTATCCTTCCACTAAAAATATTTTCAAAAATTTGTAAAGTTCATTCTGTGGTTTTCTCTTAAGTCTCAATTAATGTATTTTGTTTTTTCTTGTTTCAGTCGTCCAGTAACTTTGCTTCCTGCCACAATAGTACAAGGTAAGCTGACTCATTCGTTCACATTTTTTGTAGAGCATCGTTCGGGTAGTAACCATAGATACAGTAATCTTTCGCGACCTCGGTGTCTAAGAGCATGGCGGATCTTTAAAATTTGAACTATAGATTTTGATCGTGGTTCTCTCAGTACGTTGCCGGTTAGTAACATTGAATTGCTGACATGAATTCATATTCTTCAATACAGAAGGATGTTTGTTAAGGTAAGTTTGATTTTAAAATGTGCGGAAAAGTTTATTAGTGTGTGGAGGCTGTATAAAATATTCAAAGAACGAAATATTGAAAATATACTTTAAAGTATCCTAATGGATCGCCTCACCCAATCCTGTTTCTACTTTGATGATTTCCACCTATCGCGGGGGACTGGAAACAACACCCGCGGTAGTCGAGAGATCACTACTAAAAGACTTCAGGAAAATGAAGCGATTATCTTTGTTTGGATCTCGAAAACGGAGCGCTCCTCAGAGGTCGAGTGGTATTTTTGAGCTAAATTTTGAAGGGCATGCCGCTCTTAGACTCGGCCTCTGCAATACAGAACGAGAACTTCGTTTTTGAGCGAAGTTCCTCATGACTCAGTAAAATGGGCCAAACTTGTTGATGGACTGGTGGTTGGATCTTCTATTTTTGTATTCCACTTGTCTCATTCCAGGGTAATACCAGCTTACTGACAACCGAATTTTTTAGCAGTTTTTTCATAATTCGACTCGTTTTGAATTGATGCTTTTGTTACCGGGTTCGTCGGCTGTACGAAACGCGATTCTGAAACTTGATAACTGTTAATCACATGAAAGAAACCTTTACCGAGTTTCCTCATACTAACCGCTTTAGTGGAACTGTGACCAAGCTCGGGACATTGTATAGTTACTGGTAAATATCCTGATGTAGTGTTCGCAAACGATCAACTCCATGATCTACACGTTCGGAACCTTTCAAAAAATTAATAAATAGAGGTGTTACGCCGAAAACAGAAATGTAAAACATATTGCGAAGAGAAATCAACAAATTTTTATCTGTAGAATATTTTACTCGAATTTTCGCTGTCATACATCTCATAGGGGCTGATATGAATATATTTTCTCAAACCTAATGGTATAGTTAACAAAGTTAAAAAGTACTACTCTTATCACATTCTTTCAGGTAAATGTATAAGCAGTTACGAAGTTTCAGCAGTTTTCAATTACACCATCGTACGTCATCACCTACATATATGCATTATGTGGTTGATGGCTTTACGTCAGCTCGAAATTAATAGCGGAGTCATATCGAGTTCATAAAATGAAATACTATATTTTCGTCCGAGAAGCAAGCATCGCACATCCATGTCGGTAACCCTTAATTTGAAAAGTTTTGAGATTTTCACAAAATTTAGCATTTAGTGTCAAATTTTTAGGATGTTGAATAATTTTACATGAAATACATATTTAGCCTAGTGGAGGCAGTTATAGTCCAAATTAAAAAACTAATATATTAAAAAAAGTTCATTGAAACATCGTACAGCAAGATTAAAAGCCAACTATCGGGTGGCAATTATACTAGCCCTACGAAAAAGATCTTGATTTAGCCGAGGTAGGGGCAAGATACACAACAAGGGTACATTTACTAATACATTTATAAGAGTACATTTAGTTTCGAAAGTTCCTGAATTATCTCATAATTGTAAAAATTGTTGATCACACGGAATCGCCACAGCGTTACCCCGCTTGTTGGCGTGTATTATTCATTGACAAGATTGAACAGGACCTAAAATTCATTAGTGAAAAATTATTTTTACATGTATTGTAGCACGTATTTTCGCAGATGTTTCTCAGTTTTACTCCCACACATGCCCTTCCTGAGTAAGCTTGAAACGTCTTCGAATATGCAAACCATTCCTTTCCCCGGATTTCCTTCGCATCAGTCTGGGGTACAAAACTAAAGAAGACACAAAACAATCGCTGCAAAAATTAGGAACATAAAAACCAGTATCATTCCTTGAACATTTCATATATTATATTCCGTTAACACTCTAGTATACGAGCTGCTTCTGCAAACAGCGGAAGAATTAAATATAGAGCTAAAACTGAATAAAACCAAGAACATTTTTACTCTAAAAAATGTCCAAGTACAAAAATATACATACATATTTGATATATGTAACCACTTACCGTCATCTTGATGACTCATCAGGCTTTGAAAAATAAATGGAATTTCTCTGCTCAATATAAGACGACAAACAGTAGTTTCTTGGCACGAACAAGGCAAGGACAGAACCAGTAGATCATATAAATTATGTTAATTTTTTTCAGGTTTAATGACAAAAGTCAGAAGCGTGAAAATGCCTTGTTTAGCACAGATACTATATAATATAGGACTATAAGAACTTCCATTCGATCCTTTTGTTGTGATTGCATAAATTAGGAAATGTAAGAACTTGTTCCGTGTTCTAACATGTAACATCCAATTGTAACCTATTAAATTGACAATTCAAGGAATATTTTGCGAATTGGACAAAAAGTAAACCTGAAAACTCAAATTTGAAGCATACAAAAGAAAAAAATATACGGCTTACGGAGTTACATAATTCTACTATCATAAAAGCTTCTGAAGCATATCTCAGTATTCGTCAGAGTGAGAATACTGGCGTTGCTATCAAGTCCGCTCCCGAACGAAGATACGGTTTAAAATTACTTCAGGATTGTCTCAGCATCTTGCAAACCCTTAGTTGTAATGAGTGAGAACACCGAAGTTCGGCGAGGACTGTTGTGACGTTTGTTGCACAAAGAGTGACGCTTTTGACTCTCGTAGAGTAGCGAATGGTAGAATTCAAGCTAATGACCTTTGAGCCACCCAAAAAACACTGGAACAAATGGCTCCTTCGGGAGAAATGAGAAAATCTCAGACAGGCCGATTCAAGACAGCTGCATCCACACATAAGTAATTGAAAGACGTCTTTAAAGTGAAGGCGTTTCCGTGCTGTGTTCCTCGTGCATTGCGAATAACTGGATTGGAAGCCAGTGTACCAGCATTGGAGCCGTTTTGCTTTCAGTTCACACGGCAGCGCAGAGAACGGAATCAAGTACAGAGATCGGTCATCCTAATTTTGGTGACAAATCGAAGTTCAACCTGATCGTGTCTATGAATAATCAGAGATACAATTTTAGACGTCCTACAAGGAAGCTCGCAGTAAGAGGCTAACAGTGGGATAGGCTGCTAGTCATCGCCGTATAATTCGTTTAACGCGGACAATCAAAGCTGAGGCGTACCAATCACGTGAGACAGAGTGCTTTTTAAACCTATGATCCACAGCTATTCCGCTCCCATTTTCTAACAGGTTGATGCTCCACACCACAAAGCCATGAAAGTAATATTTTTTGTGGACGACAGAGGAATTATAAGCTCGGCAGCATGAAACCACTATCTGAACCACAATTGAAAATAAGAGGATTCAGACAGTGATAAAACACGTAGAGGAGAGTGATTTTCGTGTAACGTACTCAAAAACAGCTATCGTATCACAAACCTTGCGAAAAAAAAGGAGCCTCACTTTGTTTCATAAGCTCAATTGTTCTTCAAAACATATATAAAACAAAATTGCAGGAAATTGGTTGTTTAAAGAGTAATATTTTTTTGCTCTAACCATCAGGTACTGCAGTTTATTTCTAACTACACTAATTTCTTCCTAGCATCGTCATTCTACCCTCGTTTCAATAGTGTACGCCCAAAGATGGTTACTAATCCTTATTTCAATAGTATACGCCCAAAGATGGTTACTAATCCTTATTTCAATAGTGTACGCTCAAAGGTGGTTAGTAATCCTTATTTCAATAATGAACGCCCAAATATGGTTACTAATCCTTATTTCAACAGTGTACGCTCAAATATGGTTATTAAAGAATATTCTCTGTGTCCAGATCCAACGATTGCCAAAGATATGATCAGAAGTAGCCGATTTTTTTTAACTTAATAATTTCTATAACACTGTTTAAAAAATATTTTTGTTTCTTGCACATTTCTCATGCAAACTATACTTAAATACTTAAATAGTTAAATGCTATACTTGAATATTTTAATATGTGAGAGATTTCAAATTTTGAAATATTTTTACACAAAAATTTTCTAAGGGTTAGGTTACAAAATATTTCAACTATGAACCTGTAACATGAATCCAGCATCTCTAACATCAACAATCACTAGCATGGAAAAAGTCAGCTGTATTCTATTTGCAGTTATAAGATTTGAAAATAAGTGTTCGGGCCAAACGCGTATTTAGAGAAAATCAAGAAGAAAAATGAAAATAACACTCACTGATCTACTGACATCATATATATTCAACTGATATTTTTGGTAAATTTCCAACTGCATCCCAAGTTAATTTGTGCTGAACTTAACTGTGATTATTTTGGAACGTTACTAAAAGCTAGAAATTGTTGTTCCTGATGAAACATTAAAGAATCAACTACAGCCTTGCGTAGGGTAGCCAACATATTTGGATTGCCAATTGAACGAATAAAACAACATTTCAGGTAAAGCAGAAGTGTATTACGGATAATTAGACGTTACAGATTAGATTACATTAGATTATTCGTCACTCTAAAGCTCCCCATCCACATGGGACACAATCCAAAGAGAGGGAAGAGAAGTGAACATTCAATATGTGCCATAGAAACCACCGGTGTGTTCCCTCACTGGATCCCCTGCGCATAGAAGCAGAAAGTAAATATGGACGAGGATGAAAAGCAAAAAAAAGAGATAGCAAAGAAAAGCGAGAAAATTGTAAGAAGTAAAGTGGGCACGAAAGACAGAAGTCCCAAGGCCTATCTACAGCTGAGTTATCCCAACAGTGCTCCCATGGGATCACCAGTTCCCATAGCATGGGATAGACAAACCTAACATACCGAACCCTATTGCTTATCCTATGCCCCTTGAGGAGGGCGATAATTGAGTAATGAGTGACAAAACCGAAAACACGTAATTGGCATTCGTGACTAGCTCACGTATCGTAAAGGCAGTTTTTCAGGGCGACTTGGTGATCACGAGGAACACGGAGACAAGGCTACGAAATCGTAAATTATAAGACGTTACAAGAAGATGAATAAACGATTTCAACTATCGACGGTGCAGACTAAAACAACGTTTTCTCCCCTGATAAGAAGCTGCTTCACAAACCTTTTCCTAATTTCTCTCCTCTTCTTGACCCTCTTTCTTCTACCTCTCTTGACATGACTATCACCACCAGCAGCTGCAGCCGCAGGACTCAACCGGGTTGCAGAGTGGCGATCACTTTCACTGCTGACGCTGGCGTTACTATCGCTAGCTTTTTCTAATATATCTCTCTCATTTTCGCCGATCGGATCAAAGCCTTTAGTTTTAGCACGTGAGTCGTATCTATAGTTATAATCCTCGGGATTATAACTCTGCCTAGCTTTTCGCGCTAACTTGAGCATTGCTGCTTCTCTGCTCTGGTCACCGGAGGTTATTTTGTTCTCTAGCTCGTTCCCTCTGACTGAGTGCTTGATTTCCGCTGGATTTGATTGAAAATGAAGCCGATCCGATGCTTCTACAGAAGAAGAGAAGAGGTCACTTGCCCTAGACGTTTTCGTCTTCGAAATAAGAGCTTCAGATCGAAGACAGCTCTCGAGGAGCCCATGCGACGCATCTTGAGGCTGCGACCCAAATCCCCGACCTTTCCTGGTAACCATTGACGATGTACTAGGTGCAGAAATTGCAAATTTACCCAAACCAGATGAGCCGGGCAGGTGTGCTTCACTAATCAAATATTCACCTGATCCACTAGCTCGCAACGTCTGATCAGGATTTACCACTTCTGGCGGCATTACTTGGCTGGTCACAGGGCGATCCTTGACAGCAGTAAGAAACTCTTGCAAGGGGGAAAATTCTGTCTTTGATTGGGCTTCAATTTTTTTCCGGTTAAGTTGCTCGATTGCTCGTTTCTCATCGTCATCGGTGTCTTTGATTGACATATCGGCCACCGTCACGAAATCTCCATCTTTACCTGTAAAAAAATAAAGGAAAACAATTAGGGGAGCAATCAATTGGGAAGACCGAGAGAAATATTTCGAAGGAACTCGGGTTCAGGATAGGATAAGCAGGCTACAGCGTAATGCTATAACGGTTAGAACAGCGGTGAGCAGCGTGGTCGTCACAGTAGCGCATATTACGCACGGGCGCCGTTTTACTTTCACTGGTTCGCATGAGCGAGGCGTGTGCTGTGCTGCTGGCCTGTAACTTTATGACACTTCACTTTCCCTGAGACAACTCAAAGCTCAGTGCGAACCTCACGACTCCAATTTACGTTAGCTCATGAGTGGTATCACATAGACCACACGAAGGGCTTCCCATTCTTCGTTCAACTAAAACTGTGAAAATTATACGACGTAAATTTACAATGCTTTGGTAATATTCAGAACGCTTCAAACTAATGTGTGCTCTTTCAATAATTCTACTGTACGCATGAATTTAGTTTTATTAGAGTCAAAATACGCAATCCTGAGTGTAGAAGACCTGTAGTTTACAAAAGACGGACACATACAGGGACGGCGATATGTTTTGTAACTAAGAAAATTTCACTCTTTCATATCAGGGATAAAGAGAATACTACAAACCTTAATGTCATTTAATAGTGGAATTTTTCTCCAACTTTATGGTATTCCATTCGATGAGGCCCTGACTACCGCGTGTAGATGCGATACGAAAGGGACGAATTGTTTTTGTACCAAGCCGAGTCCTCTCTTGATGAGTGGGAAGAATTTCGATCTCGTTGGAAGGTCTACCAGCTGTTTTTGAAGTGCTTTTGGGTTTCAGTAAGCATTATATTCATTACAGTCGATAAATGTGAGCTAATTTTTGCGTTAATTTTCATTTCTTCAAGAAGAAAAAATTATCTAGATTTTCTTCAAACCTTAGAAAGTGCACCTCAAACCATGACTTTTTTGGACGCCTTGACTTTTGAAGACTTGTCAATGCTTGTGGACCACCTTCCAAGCATCCCGTCACTCGTGCAATTATAGTTTTCCTCGATAACAAACAATTTACCATCACTGAAAACAATCTTACTCGGTTGCATTTAATCTGTGATCATTCGATGTTTCTCGACTTCTCATCAATCTTATCTATGTATTTAAACTAAATTTTAATCTCTAAGGCAAACATCTAAATTTGGAATGACGTAATAGATATGACCATGAATAATTTTCAAATGTTAAAAAAATTAGGAGAACCCCTGGTTGCCAAACATATTCCTGACCCGGTATGCATAATTATTTCAAATAATAAAAGATACAAATTTCAAATCCATTGTGAAACAAAATCAAAGGCTAATATACCTAAAATATATAGACTAGAAGTAAATTGCTAAAAAGTGCGATCTAAACACTAATCAGAGTATTTTGTTATTGTTATAACTCTGAAGTGTGTATATTTAGAAGTGAAGAGAGAATTCATTATCGAACGCCATGATGGAAACCTAACTATGTACACCCGACAATATTTAATGGTGAAAAATTATAATCGAAAGACTGTTAATCCACGCAAAGATTATTCTTGCAATACAAATCAAGATTAGCGGAAGCGTCCATTTGCCCCCACAACGCAATATAACTCACAGCAATAGGGAAAGGACGTGGTTTTTGTCTTGAGGTCAACAAGAAAACTAGACGACGGAAAAAAGGAAAGACAATCACATATTATACGTCGAGACCATTTAGACATAACGTATAATTGTATAACACCCAGAAGAGATAGCTTTATCGACCATATTTGAAAAAAATTAGCAACATGCAAGTCGTTACTAAAAAAGACTAGTATACCCCAAAATTTCATCTTCACAGATGAGTAATTATTCAGTGTTCAGATGACTATCGTTAATTTTCTTCTAAAGTTGTGAATAAATCCATTCCTCCCAAAGGAAAAAAAAAGAACTCACAATTTTACGCAAGGAACATTTAGGAAAAACTCTGCAAAAAAATCTTCGGATAAGTACTTTAATGACATGATCTAAAGAAATTTGCATATGCATCACAACAGAAATGCATCACAAATAGAGAATGTAGTAATATAAATAAACGCAGCTAAGTAATGCTCTATGTTTTAGGGAGTGTTAATGTGCTCCAATCTCAGGGTGCACCTGTAACTACTGATGGTCCAGCTAGACCCTGTTAATAACAATGAGTGCGAGATGGTGCACACGAACAATCCAACTTAACAAGAAGGCAAGACGCAACAGATCACAGGAGCGGAGGTGCGATAACGCTCCGCAGCAGCTACGGAGCCGCAACCGTACTTTCCATTTCAAAGCACGAAGGCAGCACAGCGCACTGATATTGGCCGCTTCCTGGGGTGTTGAGCCTCTCCTCTCCTTCTCTCTCTCACTTTACAAGTCAAATTCCTCGACAGAGTAGAGGAACTGCAACATCAATTGAGGTTATCCGAGCTGAACACGCCAATGGGCCATTTTTTTAAATGACAGAAAACGCGTCTGAAGTTCTTTGTTCTTCCCGTAGTAATTCTGCCTAAACTTTATTTTATAACGTTTAATACTACGTTTCGAGGGCTTTGACCTCGCCTACCACCTACCCAGCAAGATGCATCTATAAGGGAGTATGGGTTAGCATGATCTACAAAACCAAGGAACTGGCGCATCAGCGTGTTCACCTCGCAGCGCCTCAACTCAAATGAAAACTTGTGTAATTTACTCAATGAGATCTGTGAACCTGGACGAAGAACTGATGCTATTAAAAAACTTAAACTATCAACACGCATAAACAACTTATTAAACTAGAAACTCGGAAATAAAAAGTTAAAATTAAATAACAAAAATGTTGGAATTTTTGCCTTCTTAACAATTTCTAGGCTATTAGTTTACACTGACACAACAATACGGAAGCAGCAAGACTAGCAGAATGAATAACATTATAAGCTTTTCAGCATTGAGGTCTAGCAGTTCAAGCAAAAAACTGCAGTCTCCCTGAGCCGTGACATCTCCCGATGCTGAAGAGAAGATCACGCGGAAGAGGCCTACAAAAGTGCAGGCGGCGGCATGAGAGCATTGCGCAACACTGATCCGAGACCGCGTGACCGGTGCACCGCGGCGCGCACGCACCTGCACCACAGCTGATGCATGTTCTGACATAGAGGTGACCGGCCATCACTCACACCTGACCAATGGAGCGGGCTCTAAACTCGGTACAGCGGTCAGAATTGTGTCACTCCGATTTTTCCATTTTAATGTCAGGTGAGCTTCAAACAAATTATAACAATTCCTACGACAATCTTCAATCGGATCTTTAACAACTAAACGATAATTAAATACATATTACGTTTCCTCTCGTGACATATTTCATCCTACTGCAAAACTATGTTTACCAAACCCAGCGGCCTGAGCTCTTTGCGACATTTTTTCGCTGTTGGCACGCGATATGTTCGTCTTATATTATTTGAAACATTTTGCTATCCTGCTACCTCTTGTCCTGAAATAACAAATTTTACAAAGGTTCCCCAGTTGACAGAAGCAAAAATACGACCACAAATAAGTACATGAAAAATTTATGTTATAAAACTTCTTCTACCAGACAAAATGAGACATGCTCCTATTGCTTTGAAGTAAAGTTAACTCGTCTATTAAAATGTAGGTCAAACGAAAAAACGTATTCGTAATTTCTAAAATGCAAATGAAAAATAAGATTATTTGATAACCACAGCTGACTTGGAATAGTCTGACACCTGTTCGGAATGTTCAATGTCACTATTTTTATCAGTCCATTCATTTCAGAAATACTGATACAACAGAATTGGTGGAGAAAATGTAAAATATATAGACGGGTGTACAACTTGTATCGACAGGTTACTAGGTATAGCAGCTTATCGCGTCTAAACAAATCGTAGACCTCAGAAAATAATCCACTTGAGTCAGAAATAATTGTTCAGGGAATTTTTTTTTCCTATCTGACTTTTGCTTTGTTTCCCAAGTTTGCTTATGCTTTACCCTCCAACACGACTCAGATCACGAAGTCCAGAGGGTAAAGAGTGGCGAAGAAAGAAGCCATTCATCTTTGAGGACGACGTGGGACGCATTATTACTTTAACGGAGACCTTAATGAATGCTTCATCTCTATCATAGCTACCAAATCGCTCTTTTAAATTTGCTCAATCAAAAGCTTTTAAAACGTAAATTTTCGACAAAAATACATTTAAATTCGTGTATAATGTTGACATAGAATATTGTTCACTTCAAGAGTATACTCCACATCTCGAACGTTGAAAGTACCCCAATATTTCAAAAATCTTGTTCACTACAACCATTATCAACGAGCTGAACATGAAATATTCCAAGATCACACGATGGTAATCACACGAAGTATGATGGTTAATTAATGCGTAGGGAAAATGTGATGAGGTAATTGTCGGATGGAGCAGAGATGGATGCTAATGAAATAGTATTCGATTAACCCTGGAATTGTAACCCTAAATCTTCGGTTGGGTGAAGGTGGGACTCTTAGTCTTAAATCCATTGGAAAAAATTTGAAGGCAAACTACGGGGTATGAGAAACCCAAGGTTACCATTCCGGGGTTAATTAAGGAACTGCTCAGTGAGAAATGACAGCTGGGGTTTTACACGAATAGAATACGAGAAACTATGCAAAAGGATAGATAATTTTGTAGACTAGAAAGCCACCAAGAAAAGAAAAAGGGATATTGATCGTGTGCTAGCAAATACTTTTCTCAGTCATGGCTTTCACTGACTGGAGGTGATAACCGGAACTGCATCCAGCGCGCGTTGCCGACATTTGAGTGGAGCAAAGCTGGGTGCCTTTTCCTCCGCAAATTATCCGACTTGTCCTCACATAACCCTGGAAATCGTAATGAGTCGAGGTATCTTATTTCTTGGGCATTTCCAAACAAAGGTAGTTGAATGGTCTATTCCTCGAGTAGAAGAAAAAAGATACGGCTGATAACATAAAATTCAAAAAAAAATTATGAATAAAATGAGAAATGCCATTAAACGTCTCTTAAAGTAATACTTCTGGGTAATTATCGTACTCTGGCACATCTCTCCACACGTCGAGGTGTACATTTAAAAATATGCACCTGGTAAAAAAGTTTCGTACCCGGCACAAACTAAGAAACTGATATTAATCGACGAACGTTTGTTAATCGGTTGAAACAACGCTCTCACCATTTTTGTGGAGGTGGAGAAAGCAATAAGGCGCCCTAACATAAGGTCGATAAGATATCCGAACAACTTACCTAAACGTCAGGAATATAGTGAGTAAAAAGCATCATCTAAAAAAAAACAATGACCGCTACATGGAATTCATCTCTATTAAGAAGTATAACAAATTGAAGAATGCGTTCATGGCATAAAAAAAATAGTTACTATTTTGAATTAAAAGGCAGGGTTCGAGAGGAAGTAACTTAATATAGCCATTTCAGAATGTTCCACTAGTGAAAATAGTGGAGCACCTCAGTGTCCGCTTTCTGGTAGAATTCAGCCATGCAGTAGCGTATGCGCAGGGCACTTCCCAGCTAACCGCAACGCATTCTAGTTTTCAACAAAATATTAGACAACCCGTGACCCGTTGGGTCAAAATTTTTTATCAAAATCAAACCGTATCCAGAAAGGTATCCTATGCTGCTAAGTCTGTATCCACAATACAGGATTAAACGATGAGTATAAATTTCGAATATCTCAGAGCCCACAGAGAAACGTGCGCACGGTTTCAAGCAAACAAACAAGCAAGATGGCCAGAGTTTTAGTATTTTACTAGACAGATATATATTTCATTCTCTAAATCATAATTTCATTAGATTTACTTGAACACCAAGAATTTTTTAGATGCTGTGTTGTGGATGATTTCATCATAAAGTCCCAGCATAACAACGATTCTGAATTAAAACCAGCATTTTCGTTACAAAAGTTGATAACTGGGACAGCATTATGTTTAGGGCAACTAATGGCTTCAGAAGGTAAAAAATCTAGTTTCTATTATTGCTTCCATATAGCAGGAAAGTAATAAAATCTGTAAGAAATATGAGGTGGTGTCCATGTTATTTAAACAAAAATTTTACTATAACAGATTTTAGAAAATTTTTAAGCTGTTAGAACCCATTAATATACGTATTATATTAAAATCACTTTCCTAAATTCTGGCCATAAACACTACAGCTAAATCCACAATTTAACATAAAGTGTAGAAAAATATTGGAAAACGCGGATGCTAGAAAATACGCGACAGCTGAAAAATAAAAGGTAAAAACAGTGAGCTAGAAGTGACGCTTAGTGGCGAAAGGGAAAGTATAATGGCTCACGAAATTCTAGATCAGCGACGCTAACGCTTGAGCACCCAAGCTCTGATAAAGTGAGAGTAAACCTTCAAGTACGTGGGCCCTCCGATTCGGGAAACTAGGACGCGTTCGAAACTGGGAATGGAAATCGTGAGATTTATTTAAGAATGCCTCCCTCAACAAAGTGTTTGCTTTAGCTCACGAAGTGGAATGGCCCAAGTGTTTCTGATTCAAATGCTTGCGATTACTACCTATGAAATTTTTTGAAGTTTAAATCATTCGTAACTCCATGCACCAAACACCCCACAAAGTTTATAAGAGAGAATTCTCTCGTTAAAAATTCACTTTTCCAAGAACGACCGACCAATATAGTCAGAAGAACAATGCTGGAAACAACACGGAAACTGTACGCGTCTGCAGGAAAAGCAACTTCAAATGATGTTTTTTTTTTAAATTAAACCGAATTTCGCACAAATTTCCATAACTAACCATAGTATCTTTTGCATTTTGGTTGGGAGCTTTCAAAAAGTGTGATCAACTTAAACCGAACGTTTTCATTTTTCTAGACATAAATATCCCAGAAGTAAATATTTTCACCTGAAGAAAAACTCTTAAGGTGATATTATAAAACATAATTCCCGCATTTCACAATAAACAGCGAGCTGAAATCAGCATAGCGCTGAGCGAGTTATTGACATGAAAAAGAGAGACATACCTTTTTCTAAGATACCTTGTACAGGATTTTCAATAATTAAAGTAAAAATGTAAACAAATAGAAAATTAATAGCCACAGCAGATACCTCGAAAGAAGTAATGTTATTAAAGATCCTCATTTGATAGCTTGCATAAATTCATTGTCCGTCAGCCTCACATTGATGAACTGCAAACTTGACCCACACAAAAGCATTAGAACAAGCGAAACCAGTAAAATAACAAGAGGCTAAAGCTTCCGAAGGGAAACTGACAAAGACAAGCATTAACAAGCGACAGGAATCTTTGAAGCTTACTTAGGGAGCACATCTTGTAAGGCCTAGGTGTTAGAACATTTTTTAAGAGATGCTCAAGAGAAGCATCAGGAAGAGAAACCTCATCTCTTCAAGTCACAGCAAAATATTGTCATACACGATGCATCATTACGTAACGGTCAAGACGTGGGTCAGTTCGATGGTGGATGAAACATGTAAAATGAAAATACATTAAATATATTGTTCCTTCTATTATATAAATATGATGCATTATATTCGACAGTAAATAACACATGTTTTCTCACGATCACCAACTTAGTAGCTAAACTAACAACATACTATGAAGGACCGAAAGAGAAACACGCTGTAGTCACCTGAATTCTCGTATGTCAAACGTACCTTCCAGACCTATCCTGGGCTTGAATCGATCTAGCAACATCTCCCTTGTTTACGTCAATACTCATTGGCATCGCATACAATGCGTCATTTCACAGGCTCAACTCCTTTAGCAGAAACATTGTATAGCGTCTGAGGAAAACATTAGTAACAGGGAAAGAACCGATTCAATAAAATTCATCGAGTACCACAAAGAAGACTAGATGATACTAATATCATGTACAAATTCAACAGCATTTATTCAGTGGCTGAAAAATATATAACTCTTAAAGCGCTTGAATTTCAAAATGAATTAACCAATTAAGAATTAGTCTTTATTGAAGAGTCCTCAGTTTATGCCTTGAGAATTGATCTTTACCTGGAACACAATTTTGTGGAAACTGCATATATTTCTGCATCGCGCGACGCATGACCGCTGTAAGCGTGATACGGCGAAATTTGTCACTGCTGAGTAGGGCATCGGTAATGTGGCCAGCGAAGAGTGGCGGAGGAGAGAGGGCTCGCAGCTTGAGGTGTTAGAGGGAAGCGGCCGCGCTCGCTGCTGTCACGAAAAAGAGAAAGCGGAGACCAACGCTTGTGTTGCAGCTCGTGAGAGGGGGGTGTGGTGCGCGTGCAAGTGAGAGTGCCGAGGGAGCGAGTTGTGCCTCTGGCAATGAATGAAAACTGGTATCAAAGGCAAACGAAGTGTGTGAGGACGTACAAAAGATCAGAGAGAAGAATGTCAGTAAGTAATAGTGGGAATGATGCGAGTAGTAATTTTGTAATACCAGAATGCTTGGTATGAACGAGATGAGTGATAGACAAGCATGCAAGGAACGAGCGATGGGAAGTTGGGATGTAAGGGAGTTGTGTCGGAAGACTGTGTGGTATGTTAGAGATTAGTGAAGAGAGAAACGAGTGATAAGAGATGAATGGTGAATGAACAATGATGGCATTGAATGAATAGTGACGTATAAAGAAACGAGAATGAGCGACGGAAGAGGAATATGAGGAGGAGGGATGCGTGGGAGAAATGATGCAAACGAAAAGAGTGGTGCCAGGGAAGTTATTACATGAATGTTGTGGGGTATGTGAAATGTGCACGCGGGGCGATATGTGTGTGAGGGAAGAGTGCATGAGACACGAGGAATAAGTTTAAAATAAAAGGATATACAAGGTCAGCACGTGACAAGAAATTGCACTACGAGAAAATGCGCATTTGAAAAAGTAAAGGGATAAGAAGGAAGGTACATGAACACAATGTGTGCATGAAGCAAGTTTGTGCGGAAATAAGTGATCGAATAAAATCTTAGAAACAAGTACTTGAGGAGGACGATGGAGCAAGAATGAAGGGCTGAGATAACGAAGACAGTCCGGGAGGTGTGAGAGCATAGACTACAGGCGGCTGCAGAGTGACCAGGAGGAGCGCGTAAGACTGAATAGCGTGTGGAATAAAAGAATGACGAGCGTCAGAATGTTTCTTTCTGAGGCTTGACGAGCTCAACTCCACATGATATATCAAAGAAATCACGGAAAACAGAACTGTGTTTCTAAAAACAATACTGTTTATTTGTGTGCGCTTTAATAAAAATTACCTTTGATTAACTTCCCACTAAAAAAAGAGATTTCTCCCTCAGTAAAAACCAGCACATCTCGATTCAATTCATCCATTGCACACTCGAACGACAACTTTCCAGAACGTAGGCTTGACTTGATAATTTACTTTCAACGATAGTTTGCGAGGTTCATAACATTTTAATACGGCTAACCCTATAATGGCTTCGGTGAAAGTTAAATATTTTACGAGACTTGAGAATAAAGGAAAACGATGAGACCCGGCGAAACGGTGATACCCGAATGAAATCAAACACCAAGTGCACGTTCAAATTAAGCCCCGAGCCAATCGCATTTCGAGGATAACGTATCTCAAGCAAAACTTGGGGCGGCGCGCAAAGCCCACCTCGCATAGAACGCTAACGACCACAATGGCGAGGCCCAGGAGAAGAGGGCAACAAAGAACCGTGAAGACCAGCCACAGAATCAGAAGAGACGTCGACGATTGTTCAGCAATTATCAAGGAAGTGCAGACACATCGAAAGTGAAAGTGCCTGATAAAAAATGTGAGAAGACAATCCAGCGCACGCGACTTGTGCAAGTCAAGTGTATCCAAGAGCGCATACTTTCATTGTTTTTAAGCGCCAGCAAACGCAAGCGAAGTGAGCGCCGCAGCTCTGACAAGTCGGTAACCGTCGTCACTGGACACAGACGCCAGCTCACACGTGAGTCATATTAAATTATTCAATACAACAGTGTTTTCAAACCTTTTACAAGCGAATGAGCCTCTACAAGAGAATACTGCAACTACAGTGAGAGGACACTAGTGATTGTTCACTTTTAAATCCATTTTTTATCAAACGTCTAACAAGCCAACGCACATATAAACTTACAAAATACAAGTCCTCGTTAACAACGTGAAATTATTGCACAAAGTATGGAACTTTACAATTAAACGACTTCATTCACACTAAGATCAAATATGGCACGGGAGAGAAGTATTCACTCATTTGTGTGAAACAACTTTCATCGATAGTTAGGGTATTTTCCCCGCCACATCGTATTTAAATTGCACGTCGAACATTTTAGATGTTTCAAGAAGAAAGTCAACTTGGGTTAGCATGAAATTAGCCGGTTAGTCCCTGATGGACTGTCGAAGCAAAGACATCATGCCCTAAGTCAAAGAAGTCAGAATATCTACGGGAGCGAATACATCAGCACTATTCTCAAGGAATATCGTACAGCTCTGTACATCACCGGTACCTCAGAAAAAGTTCAGCGGATATCAAGGCCATTTAACGTAGAAACTCGCGCATAAATCAAATAATCATTTCTGTATTGAAAGTCTTCCATACAGATTAATGTGCCATACTCTACCGTAAGTTCAATTGCTCGTAAGTTTAAAGAATATGGTTAAACTATTCACTTACCAAGGTCAGTGCTCCATGGAATATTGATCTAGCAGACTTTCGATCAGGGAGATTATAAATAAGACCAAGATGACCCGCAAAAAGTTAAAAACTGATCTGAAAACCACCGCGTCAGAAGTGAGTGAAAGAATCATCAATAGAAACTCAACAGCAATAAGATGAAACGTTTCACACCCCGTGAAAACAAGTTCACACCCCTGCACAGAAAACAAGTAGCAAGTCGTCTAAGCTTTACAGAAGAACAATTGGAGAAAGGATATCCATTTTGAAGGACTGTTATTTGATCAGATCAAACTAAGATCAAATTCTCAGCAACCCGAATAGTGAACGTCTGGTCAAGTTCATGTTTTCAGGTTTAAAATTGGGGTTGGTCAAGATGAATCATTTTCAGTTCAAGCTTTCTATTAAAATTTTCTGGCAGCCTTCAGGGGACGATGCATATTTTAACAAGGCAACGTATGCGGCCGGCTTGTACCTAGAATACAACAACAACAAAATTTTCAACTACATAGCTTTAACAAGAGTTAGTCAGGAGCGGCCAATGATTAGAGGAAGGAAATATTACGAAACCTCGAAGTGTCCAATTTTTTGAGCCTCTTATGCTATAAAATGCTTTAACAACTTCCAAAAATCGAAAGAATGAATTTCCTACCACGAATACTAAAATATACGGGAGAGTTAGTTTCGCTTCTAAACATTGTTTTCATGGTCATTGGTCAGTTTTCACAAATTTCGTCTAGTCTCGCTAATGTGACATGCTGAACAATAACTGGTGTTCACCTTATAAATTCGGTCAGTTTTTTCTCCAATGATTCTTCTATCATTTACGAAGCTAAGTTGCCTATAAATAGTATTATTTGATTTATGCGCGAGTTTCCCCTTAAATGACCTTAATATACGACACAAGGAAGAGCCTGTGAGAGGCATAATACCATCCCAACTGTGGAGCACGAAAGTGGCAGTACGGTTGTTTCGCGGCACACGACACAGGTGCACTTCATATCATTGATAGGAAAGTCGATGGGGCCAGGCACCTAAAATAAAATAAATTCTCATTCCAAGTGCGAAGCGTTTATTTCAATAACGCAAACGGACGACCAGAAAGACGACGACCCGAAACACGGGGCAAAATTAACATCCGCAGGATTTTGAGGAGCAAAATCAGTATTCTCCGGTGGTCAAGCTAATCCCTGGAACTCAAAACCTATCAAAAATCTTTGGTCAGCACTGAAGAAGGTTCATCAGAGAAATCCGATAAATCTTGACGAACTACTAAAGAATATAATATTTAAAGAATTGGCTTATTCACCATAGCAAACTTGCGAATGCTTTCATCACAAGAAAACAGTATTCGAGCAGTAATTGCCAACAAAGGTTTCGCAACTAAATATTAAAGATAGAAAACTGTATAGGTTGAATAATTGTGCAACCCACCATATATGTTTTTTGTTTGAGACCGTACACCTGTAGGAGAATTTATTTAATATTTCCTCTCTACACTATAAAATTGGCTTTCTGTGTGAGTTTGCGAATGTCGGCAGGCTAGATAGTCAATTAAAATGAAAGTTTTGTACACTTATATCTGCTATTTCTTAAAGAAATGAAAGATATCCACGCAATACACGAACCTCCTTTTTTACCACCTCAAACAACTTTACCCGTTCCAAGCAGCGGAACTCTGCATAGATCGTTTAAAAATCTGGTCGACTTATCTACTCGTTCATATTTAGTCGTAAGTTTTTCTTTTGCTATGTTTAAGCGGCACTAACGATTATAAATTGAGTAAGTAAATAACAGCGTTAGAAATCATAAATAAACAGTAATAAAATTATCAAAATTGGTCAAGTACTTTACGCTTGGAATGAGTCAACTCTTCATCGACTAATGGGATAATACAGTCACGTTTCAGGTGTAGCGAGCTCATCATACTAAAGCTGAATGCAGCTTCATTGAAGAAATTATTTGGTTGCAATAGGTAAATATAAAAACTAAAGACCTTAGTTCGAAAGAAAAGAGTCCGTAGACTCGCTGGGCCGCATAGGGCTTCTAGTAGCAATTTCTGAAACATTAATAATGCTGAACTATGCTCATTCGATCATCAAACAGCAAACACCGATCTTTTTACATCAATCACCAAAACAAAAAGGAAACCACAGAAGCGCCAACGAATATTTTACATACATTAGCATAGTAAGTATTAGCCTAAGCATATTTCAACCAAACCTTCAAAAACTCTGTTCTGACTACTTTACATACAGTACCTAAAAACAACCAAATGGCAAAGCGTCTCAATACAAAAGCACCCCTAGGAAGATACTTCAAAGTGTTAGCCCTATCCGTCGTGTACATCTCATGAACAAAATTTGTGACCCGTGTCCATCGAACAACACACAACGATAGTTCACCGAGTACGCGACGCCAGGCATTTGTACACGGCACCCTGCGTCACAGAAGCACAGCAATTAAGGTCAAATTCAGGGAGAGTTAGAGATTGTATTCTGAGCATGGCTTTTCTTGCACAAGTTTCTACAGAAAAAAAAATGAAGTAGCACTTAGTCGATTTGTATTAGGGATGTCAGATAGGAACAGTAGTGATTTTAACTGTTCATATGCTTCATGAAATTAATTTCTCTTTGGCATACATCCATCAACACTGTATGACATCAGTTGATGAATTTATAAAACAGAGAATTGTCTATCGATCAAACGCATCCATTCGTTAACAAAAAAACTGAAATAGAGCACAAGGGTTCCAATTGCACCCTGCATTACCAAATGATCATCAAATTCAGCTTCTTCAGCAGCACAACGGCAACTTTTATTCGCATGGTTTTCCAATGTCACGAACTTCAAAATAGGGTTTAAGCACCTATGTAACCCCGTCGAGTTCTAAGGCCTTCCTGTACCCTTTGTCAAACCTTCACGCTGAACTTGATCAGCGGACTAGAATCCGATTTTTATTTTAAATTTTCATCCAGAATTTTCAAGTAAAATTTATCTAGTAACACGTTTAACATGGTGATGATTGATTTGAAAAATTTTCTTGCACATATAGCGTTGAAATAACTATGAACTCAAAAATAGTGAAATGAGGACTGCCGATGGCAGATAGGAACTCGAGGTTAGTGAGTTCTCTAGAAGCAAACTCATCATTACCATGGCTTATGCTGATCCATGCCAAACCCTTTCTTTTCTAGCTATATAATCATAAGAGGATTATGCTATTTAAAATTCTAATCATAATAAGACGGTTTCCTTCCACATGATTTCGCACATGCAGCAGTTTCACCATTTTTCTAAGATTTTTTTTTTCGAAAAGTATCTTTAATTTGATCTTTACTCGCATTGAAACGTTTATCTTAGTCATGGACAACCGCATTCGTTGAAGTAAAAATCAACCTTCAACCAACCAACCTTCGGCAAAAATCAACGTTTCGATGATGTTTCCATTTTATTTTAACTCGATAAATTTGAGGTCGGCTCCTAGTACTGAAAGGTCAACTGCCAAAAAGCCAAATGTTATTATTTTCGAGAGCCCTTACGAGCCTCGTATGCAAAAAAAAAAATCACTCACGCTGAAAACTACATATCAGTTCAAATAATAATTTTTAGACACGAATTTAAGCATGCCACGACATGTACAATCGCTTATAACACTAAAAAGAGGACTATACTGAAAATTGAGAAACGTTATATCCTGTACATACAGATTTTACCGTTAGTCAAGTGAGAAAATACTGCTGGCAACATCAATCCCACGTTTTGAATCTACTCAGCTTACCTTAGTTCAATGAAACTTTGCACAACTATTAAAGTTATGGAACTTGCGCACAGGCCTAACGCTTTTTGGTGATCTACAGCTAGACGTGAGACTGAAATTAATTAGTCTCTTCTGAAGCCCCTCCAGTAACTGCTACCATCCAGATACATAGTGAAACGCGAAGAATATTCAGTAGTACTTTTATGACTGCTTTACACAGACAGAAAATCACTGGATCAAACTTTACAGTGGCTGAGCATAATAGTTAGAAAACTGTTTGAAAGCTCATTCAAAAATGAGTAAGCAATCAATGAAAGTTAATATATATGTTTCCTAGTGGATATCACTCAAAAATATTCAATCCAAGACAAGGAGTTATGAGGTGTAAGAGTTCTGTATACAAGCACATCTGACAAAAATGCAGTAACACACAAAAAAAAGACATTGAATGCATCGATAAACAGTCTGAAAATTAGAGCATCAAAACTGAAGCGAGTTTGAGTCCTGGACATACGAGAAATAGAAGCTCGCAGCGCATAACACGGTCACAACAAATTCATGCACGCAAGCACTGCAACGAGTGATTAGAATTGCGTCACGCAAAGGGCCAGTTGACGAGACACGACAAGTAGAAAGTATCAACTCTGGCGATGAGTGGTTAAAAATCGACACGTGCATGCGACGAGCGGTAGAAAGTAGACACGCGGCTCCACACTGGTACTCCAGTAGAAGGCCGTGCTACTGGAGTCGTTTCAGCGCACTCTTTTCGTGGTGCTGTGATGGCTGCAACTTTCCTCGTTATAGTTGCAATGCAAATCACTGGTATATTCAGTAGTCATCAGGGAGATACGTACAGTAATCATGACCAGTTTTGGAAGAAACGCCGGTCAAAAGGTTTAATTAAGTATTAGAGGTAAGCGAAGTTTTTTTTTACCTAAAAAAAAAGGCAATCAGAAAAATCTCTAACGAAACACTTTATGAATTGAAAAGACGGCTGATTGAAAAGAAGGCTGATCAAAATTGCGAGATTAAGTTCTTTCACCAAAAATTGTTTGGCGTTAACTATTATGGAAAGATTTTTCGTTGGGATGTTCGACAGCTTAAGCAAATAATTGAAAACTTGAAACAATCCTTAAAATTAGATGGAAAAACAAGGTTAATTCGTCAGTAGCTAACTTTCCAACCAACAAGTATGATCGGATCAACTATATTAAAATATTGATCATTAAAGAGTAGAAATCCTGTTTACATTAACGAATTGAGAATACGAAATATTTCTTCATAAAGTCAGGAGCAAAACATAGCGCTGGCGCCCGGAGTATAATAATGACTTGCACACAAATGCGAACCATAAAACTCAAATTAAATCATATCTAGAACGTAGTCAGAATTTTAAATGCTTTTTCACTACCAGTATATTTGCACATTTTTTTCGAAACATTTCCATTTCTAATACAATAATAGTCTGCCCTAAAGTTTAATCGTTAAAGTAGGATGAACTTGATAAAATTTAGAATTTTCAGAAGAAAGGGTAGAAACAAAAGAAATTTCTGGATATTCGAACACAGCGCCAACCACTTACGTGGAGTAATACTAAGTTACACGCCATCCAGTTGTGCGTTTGTAACATCTCCTTGTCGAATGCTAACGACTTCTGAATGAATTGCACGAACTAATTCTATTGTAAGCATTGTATGGATGGTGTTTTGGCTACTGCCGGAGGACCCATTGAGAAGAAAAATAAAAGAAACGTCGCAGCGCAGCACTGAAGTGCATTCATGCAGGCCAACTGCGTCATACGTTAGCAGCTCTTATCGAGCACATACGCATAACGAACACTGAGTAGTAAGGATAGCAGCGCTTCAGTAACTCAGACAATCTCGCACTGAAAGAGTGGGGATCATTTAGTATGGACTCCGGAGAACGGGGAATGTATGCACAAGGTGTGTCCCCACACAAGATCCCCTGCACATGGAAACACCAAGTTAAGAAGGAAGAGGAAGACTTACTACCGGGAGCTTAGAATAATTTAAAGCATTGAAATAAAAATTTAGGGAAAAAACTATCGAAGAAGTCGCATTTCTCGGTAATGTTGAAATTGAATTCTGATACGAAAGCCTTTTACTAGCTCTACACCTATGTAAAAAATTACGTTTCACTAACTTCGTGACTCAGATTCCAAAAATCGAACTACACTATCTCAATGATGCTTATCTAATACATAGCATATTCATAATTATTACCATTTCATAGTTTTCATAGTTTCCCTCCTTTCATAGTTTTCATTAAGAAATATTTATTTAAACGCAATTCAAGTGAAACCCATTTGTGCCCACCATTAAGCAGTGATTCCGTTCCGTTGAGCTACTGTAAAGCAAAACATTTTTCAAGCTACAGTTACAGATTCCTCTATTAGAAAAAAACAAAGAACAATCATTCCCAAAATATTGACTCGTACGTCAAAATAAACTCACGAATGCAAGATTCAATGAACAACCAACGAACGAGACTCAAAAACCAGACCGAAATCAGAAGAAAGTCGACAATTAGAATTATGATAATCGCAAAGTGGATAAAAAAGACAGAAGTCCTAAAGGATTAGCTACGGCTGAGGTGCCATAACAGTGTCCTCTGGGGTAGCCAGTCCCCATAGCATAGAGTAGACAAATTACCGTAACCCTATTGCCCATCCTATGCTCCTTCTGCTGAAGGGATACTGGCAATATTTATGATCATTATTTCCAACATGGGTAAAGATATAACACAATAAATTCTATGCTTTCATTGTTGCAGTGATGTGGAGGACAATACTAAATTTACGTTACCTTTTCTACATTCAATTTTAATAGTTTGTACCACTATCACAGTTCACATTAGTTTAACCACTGAGCGCTCTCAGAGACTTTTGATGAGGGCAAGGAGCCACTCGTGAAAATAAAAATTCAAAAATGATCTTGACAGCATCGCAAGCACTCGTGCACAAGGAAGGTTGCACTGGCCTCGTACAGGACAAAAAGGAGTATAAGGAAAGGTAGGCCAACCCAATTCAAAAACGAAACCTGAAAAAGCCTCCCGCGGTGTTGTTCCAACTTCGAGTGAATAAAGAAGCCAGCAAGGAGGGTTGATTTCCCGAAGTGTGCTGACGTGCGCAAGCACTACCAGTATAGCCCTGAAATGAAGCACAGGTATCCTTGATAACTCCCGAGAAAGGAAGAACTTCCACTTATTGAATCAAGGGCTTCGACACACCCAACTAGTCGTCCAAACATGCAACAAACGTCGGGAGAAGAAAATGGGAATTACCCTGCACGTCAGTCACAGTCTGATTAAAAGAGGAAAATTTCCACTTCCTAATTAAAATATCACAATTTATCCCTGATACAGAAACTATCTTCGAGTAGCTCAGAACATCTCTGATAAATGTTAATACCACATTAAGACGTCGTGAAGGACATGATTCATTAGATTAAGCTATAGACAACTTTCTTTCATTAGAAAATATAACGACGAAGTTGAAATTTTCGAAATTTTAAAGTTAACATTAAATTACCTATCTAAAAAGAGGGCTTAATAATCATCCTCACATCAACAGTGAACAAGCTTGTATCGTAATTTATGTTCCAAGCCATGTCGAAAAACTAAGTAGCTGCATGGTGTGATCACCGCAGTAATCAACTCAACCTGCACTCATCAACAGGAGAAACGTGCTTCTTCACAATAACGTCACGTTTAAGCAAAATTTCTGTAGGAAAAAATACTGAAATACAAACGGTCAGTTATTTCCCGGTCCACTATATTCACTAGACAATAAGCTAAGTTATTTTCGTCTTTTTAGTTCGCAATAGTAATGTCAAGAGGAAATACATTCTGAAGACCGGGTAAAAATGATCGTGTAGACAACATCTTGTGCCACTCAAACTCGACTAAATTCTTCATTTTCAACCCTTTGTCATCGGAAAATAATATGACATAAGAAAGGGAACCCTACAGAACTAGTTATTTTCGATTCCCCTTCAATGCATTTGGAATTTCCCCAAAGAATCATATTCTGCTCACGAAAATGGGTGCCTATTTGCAGTGCTAAAATATAACGATTTAGAGACGCTTGTTAAAATATAAAATATGTATGAGCACCAATAAAAAACATGTTCACAGAGTCATATTTTACGAACGCAGTTATAACCCTCACTCCTCAGTAAAAAAAATGAAATTATAAGAAAACATTGGCGCAGTTATATCTACGTCAATCTACAAAATACACACTACGTGCGAAGAGGGGAGTAATCACAACTTGCTGTTCACTGGCTTACATAACATTTGAAATGAAGTTTCGTGAGCTCTAGAGAATATCCTACATTTTGTCACATTTTACCCTACCCGCACATTACCCTAAACTGTCTGACTTGGCCACGAAACTGAAACCCTGAACAAGTTCACCCAACAAAATACGTAAGGAGGCAATGAGTTAAAGTAATCAACAAGCTATCGCATGATAAACGACAAAAGCTATATCATTGAGAACAATGAGGCGTATACTACTGACGGAAATTTTTCATATTTGGTTCTGATCACTTTGAGTGCGACGTGTGCCACATGTGGTACACGCGATCATCTAACCTAACCCAACGTAACCAAAGAGCTAACACATAAAAATACAAATTTTTAAGTGTTCATGAAATTTGAGTTCATCACTCGAATAAGCTAGTTAAGATTTGAAGGAAAACGAATAGGATAACCAAATTTGTGAAAATAAAATCCTTCATTCCTACATTCACAACGGAGATATTTGTCGACATGAGAAATTTTAACTGTATGGAGAATCGCACTTAAAGTGTTAAAGCATAAATATTTTTAACAATCTAAAAACAATAAAACCAATAGAAATCCTCAACCAACTCCTCAAAATTATTTCAAGATCATATTGGCGCTGGATGGACTATAGAAGTACCAGTCCTGGCATTCTATATGAAATACTTGCCACTCGTAACGTATTCTTAGCTCTTACCGAATACGTACGTATACATACGATTGGGAGTTCAATTCAACCCGCCTCACACCGCCCACAACTCGGTTATATTTATTCAAACGCTTATCGACATTATTCTTCATATTCCAGCCTGAAACAAGTAAAATTTAGTGAACCAGGAGAGCGAGCTGTTGGAAAACGCATCGACAGAACTCAGCAGCCAGCAGCAAGTGTGTGCGTTGTGTGTGTGTGTCTGTGCTCCGCATTGGTGGAGTCTGAACTTGACCTACATAGAGCAGGGCCAACTGCCTTCATTGTCAGTTCCCATGGCCTCCTTTGCGTTGCACACTCGCATCCCAAACAGCCCCACAGCAACAGCATCCACTAAAGTTGTCCTCTTTAATTTGAAAGCAAACTATAAATCAAGGGATTCAACTCTCAATGATCATTTAGGCTTAACGTTCAAAAGAACAACGCTCGCGAACGATAGAAAATACCCATGCCTTTAACTTTGTAATCCTACTATAAGCTCTAAAATTCAACAATAAGTATATTTAATAACATTTAAAACAAACACAAGAACTAGTATACTTGAATTTAAAATTCAACATGGAACACTTCAAATTAGTATGTATGGAGACGGTAACTTGACCCATGCAAACGTCAAGTCGGTAACTTCACTTCACCATAGAATTATTCAGTGATTACATAAGCACACCTAAATTTATCACCTGCCCTCACAGACTCCACCATCTGGGTTCCAGAATACCCGGACCCGGACTTTTAAACCTGAAGTCAAAGGTTTAAAACATATTTCAGACGTTGCCTCTGCAGCCAAATTGAGACGTAACTAAAAGCATTTGATCAAACCAGCATCAAACACAAAAGTATCTTGAAAAACGGGTTTGGCGCGAGCCAACTTTGAAGCTCCTTGATATACACCGCAGACATTAGGAAGTATAATGGTCCAAGGATGCTGACAATACATAGTGAATATCAGTGAAGCGCTTCAAGTAGATATTCCATCACATAAGTAGGACAGCTTCTAGACGGTATCGCGTTTATACACTGAAAAATATGATAAAATCCTTGATGAAGCTTTTTCCTTACCGACAAACTCTCGACTTCTCGAGTGAGACAGCACATGTTATAATAAAACTGCGGTGACCAACGTTCAATATTTTCCTTATGTTTATTAGCAGGATGACATAAACTCGAGTTTAAATTCTTCTAGGACTTCATTGTCATAGAAATGCTTACAATTTTATTATCCATAATAGGTACGCATGGAAAGTTGGCTGTCTGATAGCAAAACTATGCTTCGTGGTAGACCAGTGGTTCTCAACCTGTGGTGCGCGGTCCTTTCAAATACAGCGAAGGGGTTTCAGCTCACGGAAAAAAGGAGCATGGGTCAGAATATATTCTTTCAACTGTGCCATTCCGTACACGTAAACTATATTCAGGCTCAAGTCCTAAAATCGCTTAATGTCTAACTTAATGAGTTTCACTGACCTGCAAACCATTTGACAATAGCAGAGACCACCGCGCAAAAAAAAATTCTAATATGTTTAGAAGAGTCGTGGAAGACCCTTGCTAAATACCCGCGTTGATTCATCTACCTCATTCCAAGTTTTGTCGGTCCACTTTTGTTCCCACTAATTACTATTATCGAGAGGTACATAAACTGCCTTAAATAAAGAAAGACTGAAGAATATGCAAGAGAAGGTAACAACGCGAGAGTCCTTGTAAAAAAGCCTTGCCAGTCAAATTACCGCAGGTGCAAGATCAACGTGCATGCTGCACCTTGCTTAACAAGCTATTGTGCCGAGGATAATTTCTAAACACAGCACACTCTACGAGGAACAATGCAGTGTTGTGATGCTCCAGGCATGTTCGTTGTTAATCATGCCTGAAGCTGTTGAAGGTACCCAGTAGTCCTGGTTATCAGAGACATTTGTGCCTGCAATTTCGTTTGCCGGAAAGGAATGATATCCACTTTAACAACGCGGGACATTTAGCACGCAGTAGCTAACGCCTGTGTGATTTTCAGCACGCAAATCACGGTTATTCTCCTGCAGCTCACTACACAGCTTGAGTTGAACATTCTCACAATTCGTAAATGCAATAGGTATTTACAGGATAGTAAAGAATACTATACTAAAGTACATTTTCACCTTACATTTCAATGAGTTAAGGACAAATATAAAAACTCGAGCAGCCAATAGGTGAGAAAAACTTCTGTGAATGGCAATAGAACGTTCTTTAAACGCTTAAATCTTCACCCAAATCTTATAGCTCAAGAACATTGAAGAGAGATCCTACATGTAGTTTTAAGATTGTAGATTTACTAACATTTGATCGCTTAGAAAAACCATGGTGACAAAAGTTTAAAATTTCATGCGTGCAAAGCAAGTATTCAACGAAAGAACCTAAGCTCCAATAATTGAAAAAACCTACAGTGAACACGTCTCGACAATGCTTCCACATGGGCAGATGATAGCACGCAGGAATCAAAAAGATGAAAGCTTGTCAGACGTAAGATTGAAGAGAAAATATGTTCTCTTCACTAAAATCATAATGTTGATTCACACCACATTAGGGGACAGTGGCAAGCAATTTCCAATACCTCACACCGTGAATATTCACCATTGCTTCCTCACATCCACAAAGACGTTTGTCATTACTCAGCAATGATAAAAATTAAATTCTTCTGAAAACATTGAGCACAAGTCAAAGTTAAGTCAGTCGTAAATGCGAATACATATAAAATATGTATGGACCTTCTTCAGCTCGGTGGCAAAATATGACATGAAAACACAAGGCACAAATAAAAATTGTTCAAGAAAGAGTGAATCAGAAAAAGATAATGGAACCTTACTCAACTTTACGTTACACGGAGTACACCATGAAATGGGGAGGAAGAAGCAACAGTCGGTATTGCTGAAATTACAGAAGCGATTAAATATTGCCGCACTTAATCAGAATCAACATTAGTAGAATTAAATGCTCCAATATTGTTGTTATATAGGCAGCAGTAATTTCATTCATCTTAGTAAGGGTTATAAGTTCAATCACTTGGTGGATTCAATACATAGTTTTTATATCTGTATGCCAATAGTATTACCAATCTAACTCGAGTGTAAACACAACTTAACTTCACAATTCTGAAGAAAAATCATGTATTTCAATCTGTTTGGACTTCTATGGGAGATCACCGACTACAGTTCAAAACCCTAGATCAGGGTTTCCTATACTAGGGATGCGAGAAGTAAACAATAAATTCAGAGAATGAAACAAATTATTTTCCTTTGTTGGTCAATTTTAATACAAATTCAAAACCTACATTCCTACATAGCAATGAAATTGTAAATAGTACGAGGATGTATTAAACTTTCTTTGAGATGCCGGCGTTAAAAAGTGAGGGAATCACTACCGCAGAGTTCGAATCAGATGTTTCAGACTCAAGTTGATTCAAAAACTTGCACGTCCTGCAAGTGTGAGGGGTCCATCGCCCAGTATTGTTAAAGGACGCTGAAGGTTCCGGAAGCGGGAGGACTTACATTACCAGTCTGTACACTTATTGAGGACTTCGCATTCCAAGTTATTCACGAGACCGTCGGTAAATCTGCACAGCTCATCTTACACAATATTTTTATTATTGTAGGCATTAGTATAAGTAGTAGTCAAGATAGCAACGCTAGAGTAACTCAGACTATCTGGCACTGAAAGAGTAGGGACCATTTACTATGCACTTAGGAGAATGGGGAATCTATGCACAAGATGTATTCCCACACAAGATCCCCTGCGCATAGAAACAGCAAGTCAGGAAGGAAGAGGGAGAAAAGATAAAGGATAACCAGCAAAGAAGGTATGAAAACGGAAAGAATCAAAGTGGGCACGAAAGATATAAGTCTCGAAGGCCTATCTATAGCTGAGGTAACCTAACAATATTCCCTGGGGGCGCTAATCCCCATAGCACAAGGTAGACAAACCTAACTAACCTAACTCTACTTCTACTCTCTATTGCCTCTCCTATGACTCGGAGGGGGTGTAGGCATCAAAACTACGATCAACGTAGGGGTACTTGTTGTACCTTGGATCATGTGAACCTTGAACCTAGAGGTGATTTATGCCCTACATTTAAGTTTTTCAGAAAATTATTACTGCTAGTTCAGAGATCGCAGAAAATATCTCCAAAGAACATAGGATCCAAGGTACATGTGACAAAATCGAATTTGGTTCGTGTACACAATGTGAAAAGATATGATGAACTGTGAAATGTGTTTCGCTATTGCTAAAAACAAAGATGAAAATTTAATTGCATTGACACGATTAGTAAATAACCATGATTGATTGAATGACAATTAGCAAGATTGATTGAATTTTGACAATGATTACAGAATTATAATAAATCAAACAACATGCACGAACCAGATCGTCAATGGTCGAAAGGTCGCTTCATATCTCTCACATACATACATACATGAGTGCACCCATTGACCTACAGAAGAAGAGAATAAAAACAAATTAACTTTAAACACATTGACTATTATAATAATGTCACGGGAATATCAAATTTACAAATACACGGAAGGCACAGACACAGGTTAAGGACGGAAATACACTGATCAACACCGCGTAAGTACAAAGAACACAGAAACACCGCGCATCTCGTCAACATTCGAATTCGCCAAAATTTTGCATTTTAAAACTAGTCTATAGGGGAATGAAAAGGAACGTTACCAAATTACAATAATCAAAATTGATATTCGGTTATTGCAAATTAAGGTACTCCGACGCACACAAAACGCAACATTTACTGAATAGGTAAATTAACGATACCTCGTTGACGCCCTATTTCGACTAATAAGTACCCCACTTTCAACTTCATATCATACAAAATTTTTCAACTGATAATCACACCACTTTGCTTCAGATGCCGAAGTAGCGCAAATATACTCAAACGTCATCGTCCAACCTAAACCTTGGCATTTACAACATTTAGGGGATTATTTCGGAACTGACACTGCATTTTCTTGAATCATTTCTCCTAGTGCATTCGCTGCATTGAATTTCTAATTCCAGCTGGCGTGATGTTGTCACGGCGATCTTTCTGAGCGGCAAGTCTGGCTTCTAGCGTAGCTGCTGCGTTATTATATGACGTCAGTCTGACGGCAAATTCGGCGGGCAATTCTGACGCAAGCGAGAGTTCTTGTGATCCTCTCACACGATGAAGTGCATTCGACTTGACCGCTCTGAGGTGTTCCTCCGTCGATTCCGACGATGATCCATGCTTCTCCAGTATTAACGTTTGTTAGGTATTGCAAATTCACTGCTCATCTCGAATTGCTGCGATGATTCGAAAGAGTTACTCGGTGGCAATCCAAGTTGTAGGTTTGCGTTGGTGGGTTGAGCGGCACACATCTGCGCAGTTTCAAAGGTTCTAAATTTCTTCCCAAGTGCGGGCCATACGCCCAATGGCGCGCGCGGGCCGACGCCCTTCACCCTCAGCACCAAAATTCAACTCCCCGATGTTATGCTCGAGGATCCGAACTTCCTCAACTGCCACGCCCTCTACTTCTACCCTCTTTTTTGATTGGCGAATTTAAGTCTACTTGTGCTAAAATATACTTCTAAGTCACGTCCAGTTTAACCATCTACACCAATCGTAATTCCTTTTAACCCTCATGTCACGCTCAAGTGTACTAAGTCCCGTCTATAGCTCTCTGATGAATGTGTTTCTGCGCGGGTTTGTTGGAAATTTCGCGGTTGACCTATGGATTACTCTCGAGGACCTTTCTGGAGAGTAATCGCCTTCTAGGACCACAGACCACAAGCGAGAGCTCTCTACCCGTGAGAAAGCTTAGTAACGTTACCCGTAATGTATTTACGTTGTTTGCCGTAAAATATTCAAGTTGCAATATTTCTAAATAATGCTCATTACCCAAAAATTTGTACTCTCAATTTCACCACATACAACAGGTTTCTTAATATATTTATAGAATATATTTAGGCTTTACTGCAATGAAGCCATTAAGTGGAAACCGCTACAAAATTAGTAAGGAGTACATTTTGAGTTTTATTGTGGCCACAGCGATACTGAGTCTTGGCGCGGTGAATGGCAAAGCCTGCTGTCACAGACGTACGCATCTCAAAATGCTTTAAATAAAACGAGAGAAAATACGATATAAAAACGATGACTCGCAATTAGTTAGTTACACTACGCTCCAGATTTCTCAAAGTCATTGAGGAAAGAAGTAGTAAATAAAAGAACCTAAGACAATCATTAGCAATAGAATTTCATTCACCACATTTTATAGAACTAGCCCAATTCAATAGAAGCAAGGAGTACTTCAACGTAACAAAAATGTCATAAAAAACAAAAGATTAAAATTACAAGACTGAAGATATTTCTCCATGAGTTGGGGAGCGCATTGTGTCGGCGAACGGAACACGTGTTGGGACACGAACACATCAACTTAAAAGCGTAAAAATGCATATAATTTTTTAAAAATCGAAATTCTCAGATATTACAGGGCTTGATAAGGACAATTACATTGTCAATTCTCAATAAAATTCATTCAAAGATATCAATGAATTGTCAAACAATGACACTGAAAAGAAATTCACAATAACGAAAACCTTCATAGCAAAGGAAATTTTGAGTAATAATTGAGTGCAGGCGAGTCATCCTCCCGACAAGCAAGAGGTGAAATGAGCTGAATAAGCAGAACGTGGAGCAAACAGAGATGCTTCCCACACAGCATCACTTCTTTGGGACTCCACTTCCTGGTAACCCAGATCACGCTACGGCTTTGCACACCCAACACATCAGCAGCGTCAGCTAGTAACGCGTCAAGCAAAGAGTTTAAAACTGTCACGATGGCCACAGAAAAGTGTCACTGAGCTTTCACATTAAACCGGTAATCACACACAATCTAAATTTATCAAGTCTTTTATTTCCATCATGTTTTCCTAATAGTTTCTCAACTTCTGTGACACCTTCGAACGATCGTAATATGTTTTTTACACGAATTCAATAACAAGAAAATTTACGATACTAGACAGTCCATCAAAATACAAAAACGTGAAAGCAACCAGCAACTAATTATTTCTACAACGAATTTAAAATGCACAAATTGTAAAACTAGAAAATTCTACGGCAATGGGGGAAAACAATAAGGAGCTCAGTATTCGAGCTTCTTAACTTTCACGATGTATTGTGACATAGGTGAGATGACTTAATGCACAAACGTGAATGTAATTATCATGAAAATTTGTCGGCAGCAATATTATAGTTACTACTAAGCAGCAATTCATCAAAGCGTCGGCAGCGCTTAGGAATTGAAAAAATTATGTATTTAACACCCAAACTAAACACTTGTTAAAATCGTTTCCTTATACAATTGATGAAATAGTAGACGTAAAACGCACCGTTAGAGAAATTTTCATATGGTCTAAATTATTTATCAAGTAAACAGTTTTCGGCTGTTTCAGTCGATGAAATTTATATTCACGATGGTAGGCCACCAAGCTTAAATGCAAGTTCTTTATTAGATCATTCGAAGGATAATTAAAAAATTAATGATTTAGATCGTGTACATACATTCTATGTCATCTTAGTTTCGTTTCAGTAATGATTTTAAATATTTATAAGTAACGGAATTATTAGCAAACTCGGCCCCTCTATCGAACACAAGGCAACGCTTATAAAAACTTTGATTGCCCACCAACAATCATGCAGCCAAGGGTGAGGTAGTAAAAAGCTTATTGTTCACAAAAATACCAAAGCTGGTTGCCAAGTCGCACAGGGCAGTATCCACAATACTATATTTGACTATATTAACCGATCTCTCTCAAATTAATAATGTCGTGAAATTTTATTTTTACGGATTATAGCAGAATGACTGATGCTGCAACGTGTTTAAAATTCAGTTTTAATATTTGGACGACTAGAAAAAACAAATGGTGACAGTGGTACTGTGAAGTCAGAAGGACGATGGGATAGAGCTGAATGTGCTACACCGCGCGTGTTTACACCCGCATTTCTTAGATGAAACAATCTATCTCAAGATTTACAATCAATCAACTTGACCTATTAAAAAAGAGATTATACTGACAAAATTCTGAATAATTGCATTTTTGAAGCTACATGGTAAAAGTTCATTTTAGTCATGTGAAAATATGAATTTTAAAGAGAGTTCCGGTTATCAGCAAAAGAAGACAAAACCGCGGAGCACGGAATTAACCTCACAGAAGAAAGCCCTATTTCAGACCTTAGGAAACGTCCGAGTACAACCAAAGCTGAAGTACGTTTATTATGTATGTACAGGGTTAAAGAAACCAAAAAATAGTAAGCATAGGTATCACTCCTGAAAAATTAACACCTGTTTTTCATAATATACAAGCATGAGTGTCTCACTATGCTTATTTAGCGTTAAATCTAACCTACTGCCTAAGACTGAAAGGGTTAAGCCAGAGCGCAGCCAGAGGCCGGAAGCAACATGACCTCGGCCACGAGGCAGGAGTAAGGTCATGTTCAGGGGCCACGCCATTCGGGCCGCACAACGCCGCCGCGCCTCCAGCAGGCAGCGCTCAAAGGACAGGCCGCTCGCCACGTGCCGCACTCATGGCTCCCAGTACCTGCTGCGCGCCTCCGCCGTCGCTTTCGGCCCTGCAGCGGCCGACTCCGTAATCCGCTTAACGTCAAATCTCACCGATAAAGTCGTCAAAATGCTAAAGCTATTTTATATTCCATTAACAGCAAATGATGCTTATAAGCCTGTTTATTCTAAAACCTGAGACAACGTAAAACATTAACTACAACAATCAATTTGTGCATACTCGTACATCTGAAATTTATAATTGACAGTTCCACAGCAGTTGCCCGTTGTAAAAAAAAGTACTATATCATTTCCTAAAAAAACAGATAAGATTTTGAAATAAATAAATCTCATCGAAACGTAGGCGAAGAAACCTCGAACTATAATCAGACACAGCAGTCCTTCACAGTCTCTCCCAAAGCTGATCTTCATCGACAAGCTGCAGTTTTAGCAAGCATCGGTCTCAACGAGGAAAATCTTTGACGCGAGTTCCAAGAAATACTCGTGTATAGCCTCGGCGACAATGACGTTGTGCGTGAAGCCCGCCATCATCAAGCTGAAGATCAGTGACTATGCTTTTGATATTCTAAAATGAGGGGAACTGCCAGTTCAACTACTGTTAGTAGTTCTAAGATTTCAGCACTTCAGTGACTCGGACTATATCACGCCGAAAGAGAAGGAACCATTTAGTGTGTACTTGAGAGAGTGGGGAATCTAGCACAAGGTGTGTTCTCACACAGGATCCCCTGACATAGGCACAGTGAGCTCAGAACTAAGAGGAAGAAAAACAAAAAAGAAATAGCGAATATGTGAAAATTTAAAGAAGTGAAATGCGCATGAACGGTAGAATTCCCGAAAGCTTAGCTATAGCTGAGATAACCTAACAGGACCTCCCTGGGGTCGCCAGCTCGCATTGCATGCGATAGAGCGGATAGACAAACCTAACCTAGTTGCTTATCCTATACCCCCGGAGGGGGCTGTAACTAAAACAACTGTCTTGATGCGCAACACAGTTAACGGGAATCATAATCTTTTTTTATGGACATAGAGACAGTGAGGGAAGAGAAGTAATTTCACACACGAGAGTTCATGGTCTAAAACACACGAAACATAAATGGAGAAAAACAAAAGAACTCAACCAAAAAAGTTTCCTCGTGTTTAATTTTGGCTACGAAACTTCTGCTGGCAATTATTGCACTGAGACGGCTTTTATACGATGGCAGTGTTCCAAGCTTGTGGCGATATATGAATCAGTTCCTAAAGATTCATTGGACTTCTCTGATGAACCATCTTCTTCAGTGGTCTCCAATTCTTAAAGATTTTCGATGGGATTGAAGTTCGAGATTAGCTCCACCAATGACTTTGTACTTCAAACTATTCGGATGTTAATTTTGCCCCTATGTTTAGCGGTCACTATCTCGGCCCATTTTCGTCTTTAGAATAAATGTTTGCACTTGAAATGTAACTTTTCGAATATTTGCTTGCATATGGCCCCATCCAACTTCCCATTAATGATATGAAGTGCATCAGTGTCATTGCGTAGTGAACAAACTCCAAACATTACAGTTGGGATGGTATCATGCCTTAATTCGCTGTTGCTTGGGTCCTCCATCCATGACGAGCGAAGTTACAACCAAACAATACAATCTTGATTTCATCAGACCAAAAAACAGTCTTCCAAAATGCACCACCTTTCTCCGAGCATTCTTATGTAAAGCTTAAACGACATCCAACGTGGTTCTTGTGCACCAATGGAGTTTTACGGGTTGTGAAACATTTTTTCGCGTTGCTGTGAAGTTCTCAACCGATTGTTCTTTCACTCGCTTCTGTCACGGATGCTCCTGATCAATTTTCTACTCTTTGCGAGCAATCATGGGGCTATTTTTTAATCTTCCTCACCAGAAGTCGACGAGACCGATGACAAATTTTCCCCGGAGCACCTGACCTTGAAAAGTGAATAGTTGATTAATGTTCCGCAAATCAACGAATAGTTAAACCAACAATAAAGTATGGCACTTAGCATTCAAATCTTCCTGTACGATATTCCCTGAGAATGGAGCTGAAGTATTCGCTTCCGTAGACTTTTTTTAGACTTCTTTGACTTTCGGCATGACGTCCCACAGATGACCGAATACTGTAAGTTGTAACTGCTAATTACTGACTAAACATCTAATTTCACGCTGGACGAAGTTGAATTTTCTTCTCAAAAAATCTAGAATATTTCACAAGTAATTCAGATAGGACACAAGCGGGAAAAATGTCATAATTATCATGTGAAAGTTGTTTCACGGAAATAGTTGAATACTTGTCACATGTCATATATGATTTTAGTGTGTATGCAGCAGCTTCCATGAAAAATTCCATACTTTTCACTTTGTTAACTAGAATTTGTGTTCTGTTGAAGTTTTCAGTACGTTTAGTTTTAATTATGTTGACTCCCATGGGGTTAAACAAGAAATGGATTTTGAAGTGAGCAATTTCTTGTGTCCACCTTCATTTTTTATTTAATCTTTCAAGGTGTTATTCACAAACTAAACAATTAATGATCAGAAAAAATCATCGTGGCAATAAAATATGATTGTTTAGGAATTGGTTCCCTTAACCCAACCTTGATTTGAAAATTTAAGCAAACTGTTGAGTTACAAGTATCTTAATTTCTCATTCGTTCACAACACCGATATCTGTGAGCCCACTAGAGATATCAGCAATGACTTTGCTCTTTCAAGCTTTTTATTTTCACATGCTAAAAAATTAGCTGTCTAGTGCGCTTTCAAACCCTTCAAATCCCTGTTCAGCACTTTTTCCAATGTTCAGTGGCTGACATTGAAATCGGAGGCAATTTTTCTTAATCTACTGCGGGAGATTTGTAGTTTTCTGCAGCACGCAATTGATGAAATCGAGGATTGCTCGAGTCTTCTTTTCAAGAGACAGCGAGCACCTTGTACCCACCGCGCGCTGCTACCCCTTTGAGTTCACACTACGATCGACCAATCACAGCCAAGACTGGAATAGAAGGTACCGTCTAAGCGCTCGTCAGCTCAACGCTTCGCAGCTAAGAGTCAGTACATCCTGAGGTGCCGTTCAAGTCGCAAGCAACTATCAGTTTAACCGAGTTCTTACAGGCCTACATGCACCAGATATCAGAGCTCACTATTTCAAGTCAAACCGAGCTCTTACAGCCCCAACTATGCCTCCTACCAAGCACTCCGTAGCACGGTGAGTGTTACGGAGTGTTTTAACGCACCGGCAAGCTTTTCTTCACCAAGCCTGCGAATTCACTTGATCCAAAGAAAACTCCCAGAACAGCAGAAACTTGAGGCAAAACTGAACCTGCACTGGCATACGAGTACACATGCTGTGTTCTACTTGAGGAACTTGAATGAAGGCCCGAGTCTCTCTCTGTTTATATTGTTACTATACAGTCAATTCGGATCTTTAGTCCCTCAGGCACTCACTTTGAGCCCTCAAAGATGCTAGTCATTTAGAAATGATACTCAGGTCAAGCTTAGAGAAGTTTAATGGTTGAATCTCAGCAGATTTGCCCAGACTACCTCCTCGATGTCTTCAACCAGTTTTGACGTACTCAAAGGAAGAAATAGAGTTTTTCCCACCTCGGGGCAGTGAGTTCCAGTTCCTTTTAATTATTTTATGATCCTGTAACTCACAAAGTTAGTAATTGAATAATTAATTGGCAAGTAATTCACAATTAAATTAGAGGTTCGAGTTTTTGTGAGAAACTCCCTTTAAATGTGAAAATATAAAGAGTTCAGTACTGTTAAAATCAACGCAGATTATATTCATTGAGTCAATATTAGGCATGATTCCCCCGCATGAATACAACCCTAATAGCTGATCAAAACCCAGGAAAACGTTATGAACGTAAAACTATGGGCCACAAAAGTTTGATAACTGTCACCGTGAATCAAATTAAATACAAAATAGGTACTTCTTTTCCCCCCTCGATTATTTTCGTACACTCGTTAAAAACTCAGGAAAACGTTAACATGATTTCCGTCACATCATTAAATCATCCTAAGCTCATCCTTGTTTTCATAAAGCTGTTTGAGTAAATACATTAGATCTTGACTTGTTGAGCAAGAAGGGAGAACCTCAGCAGGTGAGCGTGATTCACAAATACTTTCAGCCTCTCATTACGATCAGAGGTGTTCTGAGCCATGGCCATGATGCACGTCACGTGAAACAGATAATGCACTCAAGGGTAACGGAAATTAAGCACGCAATGTTTAAAAGAGCGAAAATGTTAGTGCAGCTTCGAGGGCTTTGAAAGTGGCAAAAACAAAATCAAGAATTTGGTCCCCTAACATCCATATTTTTATTAGTTAGTGTAATATTTATATAGCCTGCATCAAAAAAGGGTCTTGGGTTTGACTTGCATTTCTAGCAGACACAAACTAATAAATAAAGTTTAATCGAAGTATTATATGACTGCCATTACCGATCCCGGAAATTCACCTTGAATCAATGTCAATATCTTAAACACCATAGCAACACAAAACTACAACCAAAAATTATGAAAAAATGAGCATGGACTCGTAGTGTAGTAATCTATAATTTCCTAATACATATCTTCTGAAAACTAATATTTCAATGCATATGCCAACATGGATACTAGAACCACTGCCAGAAAATAGAAAAACTAATGAAAACAATTTAGCTCATTCCAAATATCAAATCAACATGGAAACACGTTAACTTAAACTCAATCCAAACATTGTGTACGAAAAATGTTTGTCGTAAAATAGCCGTCATATCCTCGCGTTATTTCATATAATGCAAGGCTAAAATTACAAAGATTTTCCCAAATAGCTGCATTACAGTTCCTGATAGAGAAGTTCGCTACATCCAAGCAAAATGAAAACCTTTGTATTCAATAATTTATTGGTCTTAAACATATATTCTATGGTTTTCATTTGAACAAACAAAAATCTGAAAAACGATTTTAAAAAAATTGAATGAAATATTTTTTCACATGACAATTTTCCAACACACAACTTTAAGTTGGGTAGTGCGCGCCTATTAAGGCAACTGGCTGCCAGGTGGTGCAACTTACAAAGCTAGAAATTACCCTCCACGATTTATTCCCTATGCAGGAGCATGAAATTAGCAAATGCAACGATAGAATGGCAGCAATAAAAATTTCACAGAGTAATTACAAAATAGCAAATAACGCACGCAACTAAATTCTAATGAGCTAATAATGAGCGTAAAGTTGTTCCCTGCGATGTGATATAACGAGTGGGGGGATGCCGTTGACTACACGTGACCTTGACCCACTTCCACACTTCCTCAAAGTGTGCGCAGGCAGCACAGCGCTCGCACGCGGGTCAGGCGGAATTCCCGACAGCAGCAGAAACTTTTTTCTTTTTGGAACTACAACTACTTCGCTTCGCAAGCACAAGTAATCGCAGCTCAAAAATTGGTCAAGATAATTTTGCAAACTACGTTAATTTCGTTTGAGGATTAGCGAGGGGAGAGGGTGAGAAAGGTCTGGGAACCTTCCTCGGTCGCCTCTGTCGCGCAACTCGAGGTGTCTGGAGGCAGCTCCCAACAACGGGCGTGCCCGCACAACTCCACGATGACGACCACAACGCGTAAGGCCGAGGTCACTCGAGATGCTAAGCATAAAGCCAGCATCTTACCTCACGTAATGTTACGTTTCGAGACCATGAAGTCCACGCCATGTAAGAAAAGTTTGCCTTGAATGCTCATTCAAGAAACAAAGAGATGAATGAGTATAAACTATTATGTTATAAAGTCTTTGTCAATTTTCGTCTGAGGAATCCCCACCAAAGGTAGCAGCCACAAAGTGGTGCAACCAAAAATTAAAACGATACAAAGTTTGAACTCTAACGGAAACTCTTACGCTACTATAACTAAAAAGCGAATTTCATCGAAGCAGCTGAACTTACAGCTGTGACGACGTATCACTATCGTCGCTTGAGGCCAAGAAGTGGAGGTACCAACAGTTTACTACCTCTTTTCAACTCATAACTTCGCTGCTGCAGATCATAAGATCAGTTTTATATATGTTACACACTGACTCGCTGCACCGTCAACAACGAGACGTTCTCGAGTAACCTCGGTGATGCTAATATCCAAAAAAGGAGTCACGCTCTGCTCGTGCTGTGCAAACCGAGCTTGTTAACTTAAATCTCTTATGTAGCAATCAATTCAATTTCTACAATTAAGCCGGATGCTTACACAAAATAAATAAAAACTTCGATATTAGTCTCAAAATAAAAAAATTAATATTGACTATAAACTATAATAGTAACCAATACTTCTAATTTAAAAACTGTTAAAAAGAAGCATAAAATATAGCTTATAAACAAAGGTATAAGAATTCTAGCGAAGCTCTGGCTTTGTTATTATTTATATCAACTTGAGACAAAATGCAATTTGAAATGTAAATAATCATGGAAGATATAATCGACAGAAATCGCAAAATTGAAAACTTCGGTTAGAATGGGCAAATAAATTTTTACGGCGAACAACATTATCTAAATAGCCATATTTTTTAGTTTTTATAACATACCAAGAATTTGAAAGACATCCAACATTTCATAACACACTAAACTCTGCAAGCTACTCGAGCGATGAAAGTAGACAACGCAAATTTCGTAGCGATATTTACTAAAAAAGAAACAACGATATTAATAGGTCAAGGACAGAACATTTGAAATAAAACAAATGCCCTTGTTAAAAAACACATTCGTGCTTAATGGTGCACACAATCTCAGTAGAACTTGGTGGGCTGCCGCAAAGGTCACGTGTTCAAGGATGGTCGCCATGCTCACACAGCACCACCAAGTCGAGGCTTTGTCCTAACATGCGCTGGCCGTCTGAGCGCACATAGGAGCCGCCTGTCTCCTACCCCCAGCTTGGGAAGGACACCAAGGAACATGTGCGCAATAGGAAGTTATTTCCCTACTCATAGTAAAGCATTACCACATTCAAGCATTGACAGCAATACCTAGGGATTCAAAATAACAGCAGCTTGCAAGTTTCATTTCAAGTGCACACATTAGATAGAAATATCTTTGAAATTCAAATAATTCAAATACCTAGTTTTTAATGAGCCTAGAAAAAAAACAACTTACAAACGCTCAGAATCTCGCACCGATCCTCAGCAAACATATCGGCACTACTCGCATGATCGGGAACTCTCGGGCCGCTCGAGGCAACCTAACGGTGGCCAGCAGCACCAGCAATGGAAACAGCTAGATGACACAAGTTAAAAACTTGGCACGCCTAAATTCGCATGCAACTTTATTACTGGAGCACACCGCGTTATAAAATAATCATCTACGGCACACAGTAAGCTTCAATTTCTCAGACTCTACGTTGACCAATTTTAATATCAGACATATGTATGTTGCGTGGCCTTGATTTATGACGTGAATACTTACTCCTTCTTGGGCTTTACATTGATTTTTTATAACGAGTTAAAACAGCGTAAAATCGCTTCTTTTAGAATACTCTTCATTTTTTTTAAAGAAATCAAATTTACTTCTAAGAGAACCAAAACTAGGCAAAATCTATTCTAGGATATGATCTTATCTGCCTTCACTAATACACAGCAAAATTTGAGTGAAACTCGCCTTTGTGCCCTAGTTAGCTCTCGGTTATTAGTAATGCGTAGAAGGAAGTACGTAGCACCATTGTTTCTCGAAATGAACTTTAATATAATCATTTTAAAGTCGCCTCTTATCAATACCAAGCAGTGCGTAAGTTGCAAAAATGAGTCTTGGATTGCCTCTTGTAAACTATATATTTCAATCATACTATCAGAGATAAACTTGCGAACTAGATCTGCAACACGATTGAAAATATGTATTCGATTAGATAATTAAGCTAGTTTAAAAGTTTAAAGCTCCCTACCCACATGACACGTGATTCAAATAGAGCAAAAAAAATGGACCATTTAGAATGGACTTCAGAAAATGTGGAATATATGCGCAAGTGAGCTCCCACAAAAAGATTCCCTGCGCAAAAAAATAGTGAATTAAGAAAGACGACGGAATGATAAAGAATAATCAGAGAAGGCAAAAAAAAAAGAAAGAAGCGAAGTGAGCACGAAAGATAGAAGTTCCGAAGACCTGGCTAAAGCTGAGATAACCTAACAGTTTTCCTCCTGGGGCTCTAGTCCCCATAACATAGGATAGAGAAACCTAACCTAAGCCTATTGCCTATGGCCTATTCTGTGCCTCCTGAGGGGCCACGATTAAAAATTACCAAAAACTTCTGTGTAAGCTTCTATAATGTAATTTTTGTAAACCTTGTAAAAATTTACCAAGAGAGCATCCGAATCAAGAAGTAAAATTCAGGACGGGACTGCCTAAAACGCGAAGTATCTACACTTACGAGGTCTATGCACAGGTGCATTGCATAATTATATTAATGGCAGTAATGCTAAAAGTAAAAATCAAACAAAACAAATTAGAGCAACAGCTGACAAAAACGATTCTACAACTTTGAACCTGATCCGTGGAGTAGCGTGCACAGTAGTGCGATCACGCAGCATTTTCGTTTAGTTCATACAAGGAAGTCCTTTCCAAGGCAAATTCAGCCTTGTTCGCTGTAACTACATTTACCAATTAATCAATGATTGTCCGTCCGCTGACTACCTGCCCCTTTTTGCATCCATTTATATGCATTCGACCTAATCGAAAAAGCTACATCACTACGTTCAATAATTTTTGAAGATATTCAAGCACCTAACATTCAAGGGTTACATAATCACCTGCGCTGGCCAAGAGAAAAACAAATATGACCTCTTTTATACAGCACACTCTGGTCATCTCCTCAACTCGCCAACAAATATCAAAACGATAAGGCAATCTAAACTGCAAATACGTACTACATTGGACAAATTTATCGAGTCATCAGGTGTTTACAAAGCTCGGCTTCGAATTTCTGCAACTTTCTAAGAGGATTACGTACACGTCTCTGCTCCTTTCTCGGCAATGAAGTAGCGCAGCACTACCTAAAAATATTTCAACTCCCCGACTCCCTATGAGCCTGACTCCCTACAAACTACATTAGAGTATCGAAAACATCACTTGTACATAAAAACTTCTTTCAAACCTAAAAATGCTAATTTTTCATTCAACACCTGCATCTCGTGATACAGAAGCTATCAGAAGTTCGCAATGCAATTATTGAATTTCAGATATACCCAAATGAAACTACGAAATGAACACCACTGTCATCGTCCAGCGCATATTAACCCCATGAGGACCACAGGCAAGAATAACGGATATTAGAAATAATAATTTCATACTAAATTTGTATGGTTTCATTCAACCTTGGGTAAATATGCACACAAATGTATGAACTGTGAACGACTGCCTTCACGACATTTCATTCATTTAAAAAAACGTGGGTCCTTTTAGGGTTAACAATTTTGGTAGCAGAGCATTGCAGCAAATACTAGATTTTACTAGCAGAAGAATGATCGGCAGCAAACTTCGCTGCAGTTATGAGAGATGATATTGATATAGATGTGGCTCACCGTCAATGGCGTGTCGCTTGTAGCGCCTCCTGGCACAGAACACCTCCGAGACGTCGCGTAAGACGAGGTTGAAGTGCTTATCGAAAGCGAGTAAGGTCCCTGTCATTACGCTGCGCACGCCGCGGTCGTTGCGAATGTACACCTGCGCGAGACGGAAATTAGACAAGTTAGGCAGCAGCACATCAACACACATAAGACTAGGTGCGAGCAGTCGAAGTTAGAATTGCTAGCAGTGTACGAGCGTTGAATTATCCTACGCATAGTTCCTCCACAAGATATGGAAGCGAACAATTCTGTAACGAGAAAAATGTTACGTCTACAGTTGTTTCTCCTCTTGTTTACGATAAAACGACTGGTCGATATATTAATTAGTTTAACTACAACTATTGTACAAAATGAAATCATGGATCATTCTGACGTGCAGACAGAAAATTCGGAGGAATCACCAGTACGCAGATGCATCTACAGGAACGGTTAAGAATATGTCATCACTATCACTGAAATTTGAATTTAACAATTTAATTCGAACCGCACACTTGTGAATTATTTAGATTAATTCTGCAGAGGAACAAATTTCTCATCATCTCCAGAATTTCCTAATCTCATTATAGAACCGTGTTGTTAACTGAGGCACCCGTTATTATTATCCGTGACCCGAGTTACTGTACAAATAACACCAGCTAATATCCGATGTGACATGTTATCCTTCCATGCGGCACCTGATGTTTTACGTATCACCTCATACTACTTTATAAGGCGCCTACGCAACCTCTGCTCAGCTGACCAAGTCTACGCACATTAAACAGCCGTTCATTTCTGTCACACAAACATGCACGAAATATGACTATTAATTGACCAAGCTGCACACCAAATAATAACAATATTCGAAGTGCTCAATATTAGGTACGACTTCTTTTTTCAGACTTTACTTGTATATAAAAAAGAAACAAATGTATGTATTTTCTACATACATTTGTTCAATTCTCACAACGAAAATTGAATTCTCCACTATGTAGTCCAGGAACAAAAAAATTACAGAATATCACTTTTTATGGAATACTCTCAACCCTTCGTCTACTGACGGTAACTGAAGTTACTAAGTTGCTTAGTATTAACACTTCGGGAAAAAATCTCAATTCAGAGAAATTGAACTGCTAGTGTTAGGTGTAGGGTTAGATAAAAAACTCTAGGGAGATTAGTAGCATTCCCAAAACTGTATTTAAAAAAAATAAAAACCTTTCATTACCACTTTGTTACACCGCCCCTGAAGAGTTAATGCCAAGTGACGTGCATCAAGTCTTACATAAATTACCCTGCATGCAACCAAGTGAGGACTTCCTTTTCATAGTTTCATTCGTTTACTGATAAATCGAGGTTCAAATGTTTTGTCCAGAAAAAATTCCATGAGAGCATTTTATCTGAACACCAGGATTTATTCCTTCGTTCAACAAACCTCTCTGGAATGCACCAAATTTTAGTAATGGACGAGATTTGCATGGGCGGGGAATGACAAAGTTTAGGCCAATCATAAACATATTTTGGAGCATTATTTATTTTTACCCTAGAATCCCCTTCCCTATAGTAGCAAAATTTCATAGAAGGGTTTAGGCACGAATGATACTCTAATACGAATGTTCAGATAGGAGTGTTTAAAAAATAAGCATGATCCACCGATAATATTAATTACAATGAAAATCAGCAAAATGATACGTTTTTAGCATATTTTTGTTCAGCCCTAATACTGTACAACGAATTGAGTTTCTATGTCTCGTTTGCAAGAGAACAAGCTACCCATGTACACCACATGGTGAGCGCTGGGCGCCACAACTACAACACACGAGCGTGGGAAAATAAATTAAGATTAGAAATAATAACTACACAAAGATTTTACGACGACAGTTTTGTTTTCTACAACTAGAAACTTCAAAAATAGAATTAGCAATGAAAACTAAATTCCGCTGGAATAGTGAGCAATCCACCCACAAAATTCCACAGGAATAGTGAGCACTCGACCCACAAAAAATTCCCTAATAATAATGCTGAAAAAACAGCCTTGAAGCTCTACAGGAATGAAAAGAGTTAGCATTACCGACGCTAATATCAAACTCTCAACGGAACAGACCCCACAATCAGACCATCACATGAATTTCTAAGCAATTTCAACTCGGACGTCATGACAGTCGACACTGATTCTCGACGTTCAGTTGCAAAATAAGCGCTGGTAGACGCACAAGGAATAGACAATCGAAGTAGACGATACGACTTGCTGGGAAGAGTTTGAGCAAGCTGCTCCATAGAAACAGCAAAAAAAGAAGGTCCGCTCAAAGCGCCGAGAATAATCGCACCCATCAATACCCGCTCCTCAGGTTCCAAGAGGCCAGTCGTAGTCAGGACAGGTGTTAGGCCATCATGGTACTCCTGAAAATAGCTTTTATTTTCCAAATTCAAGAGATATAATGAAAAATCACGGTGTTTAGTTAAGTTGCGAAACGTATTTGTGGTGTTTCCTTTCACTTTGCTTTAAATCCATTCATTCACTTTTCACTTTTCTTAAAATCCATCTTAAATCCATAAATTGTTCATGATATTTTTTTAGACCAATAAATTTGCATGAAGTCTCAAGAAGTTACACACATAACAAAAAAGCACCGAAATTCTTCAACATGAATTAAAATGACTCAAGACCACGTGTGAACTAAAGCTACAATGAAGCATCACATTAGAACAGGTAGGAACCTAACATCTTGAACAATTATTACAAGAATAACTAGAACACGGTATCACAAAGAGAAACATCAACGTTGTAGAGCAAAAAGAAATGAAAGCAGAGCAAAAATGATAGAATATAAGGATTGCCGCAACGCAACTGGGAATGGAGACAGCAGTAAGCGCAATACTTCAAGAAGTACCGAGGCAGAGAGACCAAGTGTACATGCATGCCAGAGGCATGAGTCAGAGAGGAGCTGTAAATGCCAGAAACACGATGCGCAAAACAGCGCACACAGGAGAGAGAGAGAGAGAGACACTCACCTTCACAATCGAAGAGTTAGTCTTGGCAGTCAGCAACATTTGTAGCGGCCCTTCCGCAGCAGCCATGCGAGTCAGCACGTTACGGACGGGCTTGACGCGGGCCGGTATGGGAGCTGGAAAGAACGCTACTTTTCAACGGTTGACGGGCTCCTCATACATGAGCCACTGCTGGGATACGAATAAATAGCAGCCTATAACGTGGTCACTCCATACTTCCAATTCAGCATCATTCAAATGATCATTGCTATGTCCTGGTATCATACTCGATCTCGCGACGGTACTTTCATCGTACCTCTCCTTTCTACTATAGCAGTGTCTACAAAGCCAAGTTTCATGGCCACCGATAAAAGACCTTGAAAAAAGTAGGTTTCTAAAACCAATATCATTCTAAATACGAACGATATTAATGGAACACAATGAAAATAATGTGCTCGCAACATGTACTACGAGCTTTTGAATAGTAATCACAACTCGTACTGAAAACAATTCATTCAATTTAGGTTGATTGCAGTCAAGGTCAACGGAATTATTCCTTCTCATACGATTTGAGAATGTTATGAAATTTGAAACATAGTATATTTTATTCGTCATTACGTATTCTGCATATCTCAGTACCTATCCAAGTTTAACATTACCTTTGCGTTACCATATATTTTGTCAAGGGTAACATGTGCACCACTCCGTTATTCCTTTAAAATGAAAATTTCTGGCTCCAGACGCGCATCACGCCCAGGAATGCAAGTGTCACCGTAAAAAATAGAGCGAGTCAAGAGTAGCGAGCCGCTCAGCTGGGCTCCAGGCTGCGGGGTTTGTCCCGGCCCCGCACGACTACGCGGGGACCCTCCAGCAGAGTGAGGGACGCAAACTAGTCTCGCAGCACGGCTGGTATTTAGCCCTCTGACGTCATAGCAACTCAAACAGCACTGCTGCTGCGACATAGGTGGCCTCCCTGCTGTACTGGCGACCATCTATATACAACATTAAATGTAGCCTCAATGGCCACAAGCAAATAAATTTATACTCACACTAGACTACCGAATAAAACTCGGGATTTTGAATGGTCTCGAAACGAGCGCCGCCAGAATGGCAACGTAATGCACGCTGATTCGCACTTGCGGATGCAATTACCAATTATAGCATGAACCTTTCATCCACTATCAGGTGAATATAAATAATGAAGTGTTTTTATCCCATATTTTAGGATTTGTTCAACTTCGGGTGTTGTCCTTTAAACCATTCACTAGAACACAACAACGCGCTTCATCCTAAAGTTCGTAGTTCTGCTCCTCCTCGAAAGATACCACTTTAAGAATAAAAGAGCATTGCGGCAAACCGCTGCAAGGAGAGGTTTGCCAAGGACAAAGTACCGTTAGTTGATGCGCGCCCGTCTTTCTGGTGTACGTGTATGAAACAGAGAGCGTCCAAAATATGCGTACACACGCACACGCGCTACATTTCTGGACTGGTCGACGCTCGCTTCCACGCCAGCCACTCGAGTCCAATCACACCGAGAAGCTGCCACCTGCGCAGGACTCGTTTTTACAATCGTAAATATGGAGAAAATCTCATCTATCATATATCTTTTAATGTTTCGTTCTTTTAAAATCATTTGTTAGAGCTGCAAAAACAAAGCGCTGCGTTTCCACCATCCATAAGTAAATACGTACCCTAATTTAACGGTTACTTCAATGTGGCAACCCCCCTTGAAAACTATCTTGAGCCTCAGAGAATAAAACAATGCAGCTACGTAAACCTAGTTGAATGTACTGAATCTCTTCCAAGTGAAAAGAAAATGTTACAAATGGGGACTTATCTTAGAATGATTCGTATAATGCACGCACTAGCATATTGCTTACGACCAATAACTTCGACCGGGTAATACCGAGTTCATCAAAATCGAGCAAGGAAAACGCCTACCGTAAAAAAGCCTTGCGTAACTGAGGCCATCAATGCGTGCTGACGCATGCCGCGCAGCGAAGCAAAATTGACGCAAGATTCGAAATCCCAGTAAAATTAAATAAATAATTATCTCAATAGAAAAAGGATACATCATGCATATTTGGAACGTTGTCCTCAATCGGTGGTACAGATCAATAGCTCGTAATAAACACAGGTCTGTGTAGAGGTATGAGCATCACCCCAGAACACCTGACCCCTCCATCATTAGCGGGGCCATCACCACACGGCTCGTATGTCATGTCTTTTAATTTAACGGGTGGCTGGATTAGAATAGGTCAGTAAATTAAACATTTTAACATATGAGTAATCTTACAAAAGATTTGTGCTCAATTGGTGCAATAAAATTCCATTGAAGATATCCATTTTTTATACCTTTCCAAGGTATCAAAAGAAGCATCAAACATTTAGAATGGATATTTTCAGCATTGCTCACCATCCTGTCGTTCTTCGTACCTTAAAATCTCTAACAATATAAGTCCTGCATGTGAATGATGCACAGGAAAGTCACCTCAAGGAAAAGTTATCATTATACGAGTATTTGCTCCATTTTTGCATCTTTTTTACATTCAAAAGATACATAGGTATTGATTATTTTTCATATTTATATTACTGCATATTTTGTTGATAAAGAATATAAACTCGCAACGTTCAAACCAAATATTTCTCTGAGAAATATTTCCTGTGAAGTTTCCCTTCAAATTCCAGGGAAATGTAATTTTTTATCTTTTCTGCTCCTTGGGCAACGGAAATAGCTGAATGCAGCCATTATTGATGATAGAGCCAACAGCCCCGAACGCCAAACTGAGTCTCGAGAGAAACTGACAAAAAACACTTAAAAGAGATCCGTATCATATAGAGATTTGCAGCATTTCACGAATAGGTCTTAGTCTTAATAGACTGATAGATGATTTCCGAACTAATAACCACATTGTTACGAAATAAATATATTGCATTTATAAATCTATAACTGCCTTTTTCACCTTGGTCGGCGGAGAAATTCCTCTCCAGGGGAGTTTTTCTGGTTTTGGCAAGCGGAATACCACCCGGACCGGTAATCTGAAAAGGTCTGAACTGTAGAGCGCATATTTACGGTTTTAGTACTTGAATGAGGAAGGGCTGAGACTCCAAAAAACAATAACTTCCTTAGTAAATAAGTTCACTTCCCTAAAATGGCAACATGAAGATAGTTCACATATTTACGGTGTCATTGAATTTTTATTAACAGCCGTTAGAGATGTTAGCCGCGACAGTACTACATCCTAGATCCTACTGCTGCAGTCCTTCTGTACTGAAGCAGAATAGTTCCACAAAATCCATTGATCAATGTACAAAAATATGAACCTAATAACGAATGATTCACTCACAAACATTTTGGACCCATTTCTACAGTGGCATTAATAGTCAAGTCTTCAAAATTTAACAAATATGAACATACTTGGAGAAGTAGTTTCTTACCTACATTGTTTTCCTATTAGAAGGCTGAGAACCCATTAAACAATGGCAACTTTCCCTTCAAATAATAGTAGAAGGCAAGTGGAAACAAAGCAGTGAAAGGAAGGGAAATTGGAAGGAAGGCAAGCAATGGAAGGAAGGCAAGTAATGGAAGGAAGGCAAGCAATGGAAGGAAGGCAAGCAATGGAAGGAAGGCAAGTGGTGGAAGAAAGGCAAGTGGTGGAAGAAAGGCAAGCAGTGGAAGAAAGGCAAGCGGTGGAAGAAAGGCAAGCGGTGGAAGAAAGGCAAGCAGTGGAAGAAAGGCAAGCAGTGGAAGAANGGGAAGCAGTGGAAGGAAGGGAAGCAGTGGAAGGAAGGGAAAGAAGGGAAGCAGTGGAAGGAAGGCAAGAAGTGGAAGGGAAGCAGTGGAAAGCAAATAAATGGAAGGCAAGCAAATAGACAGCAATCAAGGGAAATCAATTTGAGCAGGGCAACCAGTAGAAGGCAAATTATGGACCAAAATTTGAGAGGGAAATTTAGTTCCAGTAGACACCAAGACACTCTCTAGCGAGCAAGAAGCAAATGACAAGCCACAGCCCAGAAGCCTACAACTCTCATGTTGACTAGCATGAGAATGAGATGGCATCATAGAACACAAGTGATTTCTTGCTTGCCTCCTCATCAGGAGGTCCTCAGTTCAATTTCCTGAGGTGAAATGCTTCTCTTTGTGAAGGAAGATTTTAAAAATTCTCGATCATTTTTAGCAAAAATCTAAAGATAGTATTTTAAAAATTATGCAACAGAACAGAAAATTAGAAAAATTTGTATTATCATTTCTTCCTTCTGATTCATGTGTAAGTCAATTTAAATGCATGAATATAATCTACCTTGGTAAATTGATATTAACAAGAATGACTGTAATAGGACAGGAACCAGCACAGTATATTTCCACTTGAATTCAGAGAAATCATGTTTCAAGCAGCAGATATTTGATAAATCACTCATAATATCTTCAGGTTTTGAAAGAGTCGATAATCTTTGTAGAATAATTTATAATATTGTATTTTGATTTTCTTCACACCAAAGTAATTACATTATGAAATGATATTGTACTAAAATTGTTCTAAGTTCTCTAAACATTCAGTTGGAAAACTCTGAGTTGTTACAGGCAATAATACTGAGCAGTGGGTTCTTCTTTTTTGAGGGGTGTATTCAGTAATTGTTTTTAGTAGCAAGTTCTACATTTTTTCAATGTTTTGCCTCTCAAAAGGTAAAGAATGGGACATAGCCTCATTGGCTGAAGAGTTAGATTAGCCATTCTATATAATGGCAAGTCCTGATGAGGATCCCATGCTGACATCTTGTTGGGGACTTGAATGTCCCAATAGGTTACCTTAGCCAGAGCTGAGCCCTCAGGACATCTTCATAATTCAACTGTTGCCTTCACTGTTGTCTTAGCCATTTTGCTCTACTGATTATCATTCTCTACTGCTCATCTTCTTCTTTTATTCTTGTGGTGCAATAATGTATGGATTCAATATTTTCTTTGAGATACTACATGTCCTATCTTTTACCCTCTACTCAAAATCTGAATCAATTCCATAGAAGTCATGTTTGTATCTACAACACTCATTTGTATTATGCAGGAGAAATTTGAATGTCAATATTACATGGGAGAAAATTCAGTTCTAGGTCAAATAATCTATTTCATTTTTCGACTTTCTTCAATAATTTACATAATTGATGGAAATAGCCTGTGGTTATTTTAATATTGCCTTTTGAGCTATGAAGCATGAGGCAGGGCAGAGTAAAGGGCAATTTTGAAGAGGCTGTAAGATAAATACAAATTAAAAACGAAGTATAAAATTTGTAAACTCATTTTGAAAC
>VOMN01087733.1:0-32827 GCA_014899125.1 Orchestia grillus
TATTGATACGCGGGTACAGTGGGGACTGACGGGCAGTGGGGAGACTGGGGAGGTATTGACACGCGGGTACAGTGGGGACTGACGGGCAGTGGGGAGACTGGGGATGTGTGGAAGTGAGGGTACTGTGGAAACCAAAATCCGTGAATTTTGAAGGTAGCAGTAGGGATTCGTGTAACAATGGAGTAGACAGGGACGTAGATTCAGGGTAGAGTGCAGGACATTCTTATCACTGATGGAAGACGAGGATGCAAGCATCCACTAAGCGCTTCCCTTTCGATAGATTAATTTCGATAGCAGTCCTTCCACTGTAGCGCTGAAAACGTCAGACACAACTCATGACGCCTGAAGAAGAGAATTAAAATTACTATAAGTAGTAATAGTAGAATAAATTATAGTGCCTCAGAGACTTGAACTATTAAGAAAAGGGAGTAGTTAGGAACGAGAATAGAGAATGAGGAATAAACACCCAAGCTGTTCCCTCACAGGATCCCCTGCGTAAAGTATCGGCAGGTTATAAATGAAGAGAAAGAGAAAACAAAGAAGAGGCAGCGAGGAAAGGGTGAAAATTGTAAGAAGTGGGTCCGAAAGATAGAAGTCCCCAGGGCCTATCTATGGTTTGAGGTAACCAGCCTGTGTCCCCCGGGAGGCCAGTCCTTATCGCATACCATAGACAAACCAAACTAAATTAACCTATAGCCTAACCTATGCCCCATGCAGGGAATATAATATGAAACACAGCAGGTCCCAGACAATACATGTTTGTGGCCACAATCACACTAAAACTATCTAAAAATCTAGGGGATCTGCTTCTCTGAAACCTGCGCACGATGATAATGAAAGGTCTGTTTTATCAAAGATTATTGATAGTATCATCTGCCAGCTCCATACACTTTCACGGAAGGTGCGATTTCAAACCCTGACTGGTTTTTAATTAGGTCAACTGTACAAAAGCTTCTTCATTGTCACCGTCATTCACAGCACTTAAAACTGTTGTAGAGCGGGGCACAGAAACCAATTGTGGTACAGAAGAGAAATGTATTAAAGGGGTTTTAAAACTACTTTTAATACAATATAACTAGTTCAAAATGCTTTGATACACTTTCAAATCTCACCAAGTAACGAAACTTTAAATTTAATATACTCCAAACACTTTAGTTTCGGTGAATTATATCTTCAACAATTTTAATAAGAAAGTCAACCTCATTCTCATAAATATTTATCCAAGCACACAAAAATTACTGGATATAAAGGGGTAGACGTCACCTGACCTAAAATAAGACCGTGCCTCTTAATAACGACAGCCAGAGGTCTTCAATGATAAGCCGGTGAACCCTCTTGCACTTACATTAGATAAGTAAAGCACTTAATTGAAAGAAAACATGAACTGCCGAAGTCACGCTCTGATTCCCCTTTCACGATCGTAGTCTTGAATCAAAACAGAAAGCGGAAACATTTACGTTTTTACGACCATTGTGCTCATAGAAAACGAGACCAGCCAAACTAGCAATTTGGAGCCCAACACTCGCTGTTTGCTGCAGGTCCAACGTACAGGCGCCTCGTGGTTCTTCAACTGTCGGATTAAGAAGGAAATATCAGTCATTTTAGATGTATAACATTGCAATAAGGACGTCAGTCTTGGGTCGTAGGTTGTACGGGTAGAAGCTGTCGCTCAAGTCAACACTTAATCACTCAATCAACATTTGAACTATCATTTGAGTGTCAGTAAAATTGACTAGAAGTATAAGAGTACGTATTTCATTGGGATCCGAGGGGAATTTATCTCACTGGTCTAACTAAAACGGTTCTCCAACATTCGTCTTGAAGTTATTATCAAGGAATAAAGTAATTCAAAAATAAGATATCAAAAAACGCATAGGCTTAGATTGATTTCCATGACAAAACTAGCTCCTGAGAGTAGCATAGTGACTTCTGTAAGGGCTAATATTGTTTGTCTAGATTATTTTAGATGCTGCCTAACTTTCAACATAAATTCAATCACGAACACTGGCCGAGTTGTCTTGTTCTACTTGTATGTGTACATGTGCTAATAATTACTCTTCTGCCTTTCGAAAAGACATGATTCGAGAAGGAGGGACACAGAAAAAAAGTTATTACGAGCAAATCCACCATCGAAACGAAACGAATATCTTTTATTCGTTTAACTTGTAACTCCAAGCGTCCAAGACGCAAGTCCCTGGCCCCCTGTATCACCCAGAAGACCATATCCAAAAGCATCCTTGGGTTATAGACTCTTCTCTCAAGTGATGCATAAAATCCAGGCCAAGCGGCTGTAAATTTTAATGAGAGGGAGTACGAGGTGGTCAGCACCACCGAATAATTCTCCTGGGTGTCTTTCAGGTGACAGTGAGAGCCTTCCTGAGTGGTGTAAAATTAATACTGAACTATGATAAGAAATATTCCATAGTGATAACCTGGGTGTGCACTAGAGCATTTTATTGTGCATTGATTGCTAAAAGTGCTGTGACCGTGCTTTCAGATTTCGTTGACAGAAATTTGAGTTTCACTGTAGTGGTTTAATCGTTCTTGAATGAGATGATGTAGCAGAATCTTAGTGTTTCTCGTGAAAGAGTTTGAATGGCGTTTTGCAGATGTTACTATGCCTGTGCATATATTCATAAGTAGTGATGGTGTCATTGCAGACATACATTCCTCATTTCTGATACGCAATCACTGTAAAAACAACACAGATCTATTGGTATGAATCGTTCACAAATTTTATTTTAGAGTCACGCGTTATGTCTTTGAGAAGTAATACATGTGTCACTCATAACACAAATGGGCTACTTGCAGTGCCTGGACGTGGTGCAAAGAACTGGTTGCTTTTATTTTGGAGAAAGATTAGCTTGCCTGAAGATTGACGAATAGGACAAGCGTTTGGCATGTAAATAAAAGCTTACATCAGACATCCCGTGAGTTACTTAGCACGCGGGACATCCAAATCTAGGACCTTTATTCACTCGCACACTGTGGATACGGTCTACAAGCGTGAACAATAGTGACGAACAATCTCAGTCATTACGGTCGCAAATTGCATGCCCTGTTCCAGTTTCCTTGCTACAGGCGCGCAATCAGTTACTCGGTTTCATTGTCGCTGGTAATGAGAATTGATGTCTCCGCATTATTGGGAAGCTCTCGTATTTTATATGTTGGTCATAGGAGCGACTGCGCCTCGGCTGCAATTGAGTGCACGCTGGCCTCTGCATTACGAAGACCAATCACAAGTGTGCATTTCAGTTCCAATTTGGATACAGTGAAGGCCAAGCCATGGGTAATAGACCGCTATTACGCTGTGGAAACTTTTGAACCACTCGACAGATGCATGTTGGAGGTTTGTTATCTCACATGCGTCTACCATCAGCCTATAATGAATTGACTATAGGCTGGAATTGATCTCCTAAAATACTTCGACAATTCTTGCTGGTGATCCGACCTCACTGAAAAGCAATTGGACCCACAGAATACTAAGGCAAGGCTACAATCTCTTACTTTCCTCTGGCCCACACCATCGGAAGAAAGCGGCCATGACTCAATGCATCTCAGAGCTTCCTGTGTCCTGTACTCAAAATATCGTCCTGCAGAGAACTTTGGAGCTCTGCAGGAAATATTCGTCATATCGGAGGTTTTGCTTTGATTCTCAGATTCTGCCGCGCATCTTTACAGCAGCCCTCAAAAATCTCAGACGTTCGGACTTTCCGTCAATTGTGGTTCTTGCAATTCGAGCTCAATGAAATTTGTCTTTTGATGACGCCATCATGTCATGCAAATACAAGCAGGAGAGAAATTTAAATCAGGCATCTTGTGTTGCTGGGGCTGGATTTGCAGAACTCCGTGGAAATTATCGCATATAGGATTCTGTATTGGAGAGCTCACGGAAATACTAATTTTCCTACCTGCAGCGTTGTTATTCGAATTCTAAAGTGATATTACGTTGAATTACAACTTTTTTCCAGATAGATCTTGCCTTGAGTGAAAAATTAAATTTTTCACCGAGCAATCAAACCTAACGAAAAGTACACCATGTATTCGCCACAGGATCGGTTGAGTATACAATTGAATGTGCGAGTATGTCACTTATGATGGCGGAAAAGCGGTAGAGCTTGCAGGTTAATCCTTTATTCTGCAGTACCCAGCGTTTTCTAAGGACGTATGCATTATAGGCGTGTCACAAGCATTAACTAAGCCCTCCTTGCAGTCACAAAACTCCCTACTCCCACTGATATTTCGTTGCCTTGTTTTCAAGGCAAATGCAAATTTCTGCAAAGCGTTTGTATTCATTGGATTTTACCTGCATCCTTTTCAGGCAGTGCTACGCGCTAACTTACAGTGTACACACTTGCAGAAATCTAGGAAACAAAGTGAATCCGACGCATAACGTAGGGCGAGTCATTGGGTCATTTTCTAGCGTCAGGCAGCTGACAGGCCTGCTAGTTAAGTCCCACTCAACTTTCTGGTCGAATCAATTACTGTCGACCTTCCGTGTTCTTCTCAAGTAATTGCGACTTTTAAAATATGCAAACTCAATATTAAAAGTTTTCTACCACCCAGAACTGAAAATAATTGGAATCGACTTGTCTTGTGGAATGGTTGTTGAAGTTCTTAATGCATTCATGTAATATTATAGCTAGATTGATGAATCAGGCAGGTCTTACTGCAGAATTCAACAAAAAGCCCCATGGGCTGAATTTCAAAATTCTTTTTCCCTAACTAAGAATTTCAGACATTAGATTAGAAACTTAAACACTAGAATCATATTCACAGTATAAAAAAATCAGTCAAATGATTTGAATGCATCATTTGGAATGAACCACCAACGCTAAAGAGCTGCATGGAGCGCCGCAGACTCGGGCGACATCAAGAGCACGCTCGGCCCAAACCTCCGTAATTTTACACTGCCCACGCTGGTGGTTAAACCGTCAAGCCGTCATGAGGTCAGATCAATCAGGAGAGCTCAAAGTCCCGCGTGGTACTGCACCTGAGCATTAATTGGTCATGTTTCAAAGGTATAGCAGCTGACAAGGATAAAAAATTGCGATGATTTAGAGAAATTTACGGTCCATGGCAGGGGATTTAAAGCAGTTCTGTTGCTCACGGAACTTTATGAAAATGACCGAAGCGATCAGTACAAGTTCAAGGCCATAGTGCGTTGACCTTTAAACTGATCTTTATATCGTCTTTTTCTCTTCAGAAGTGATTCTTTACCCACTTGTTAAGACAAAAAGTTAGCAGCTCCAAGATCGTTGAAAGTCGACGTCATACCACGTCATCAATTTTTGCTGTATACTCGTAGCTTGTGCTCTATTTGCCATGACGCATATAAAATGGTGATTAGGATCTTTATATTTAATTTTTTATTGGAGATACATACGTTACTTCTATAGATACCTATTTATTGACACTTGTCTCATTTTTATTTGTAATTTTTGTTGAATAATTATTCACTTGAATGCGTTTTTGCTTTTGTACGTACACAACATTTAATTGAAATAATACGTTTACTGACGCTTTTGAGTTTGCATTTGTTGGACGCTAGTAAAGTGCTTTTGCAATCGATTAAAAAGAAGAGAATCGCTTTGCATGCAATGGTTTCTTTCACTCTTCTCTTGCTGCCACCGCTATTGGGCGGTGGCAAAAGTCTACAAAAGTTTCAATCGACGATTGGACCAAAGTCGCATATGCTTCTGACAAGCACGTGACCTTTAGGCGTTTCCCAAGCGCCACTGAGATGGTTTTAAACTTGAGCTTTGCAGTCTGGCCCTGATTTTTTCAGCATATTTTCCACTCGCTCCATACTGTCTGGGAGTTCTGCAAGAAACATCTGGAGCCGACGGACAAACGAAAAAATTCGACTTTTACCTTGTTATGATGTACTCTTGTCGATGTCACAAGCCCAACATTATTAAGACTTTGCCAAAGTCAGCATCACAGCAATGAACGACATGATTAAGCTGCACGTCTTCTCATTCCGATGGGCGTGGCACGAAATTCGAACATTTTGTTGACCTACGGACATGTATGACAAGAGGTAGTCAGGATGTTGTTCTCAGGTGAGAGTAGTGTGGTGTTGCGTGCTGGGCACGACCTGCAACGTTGAACTTAGAGCTTAAAGTGGCCAATTAAAAGTGTTTCCTTCTCACTAGATAACGATGCTAGGTGTCCAAGGAGATGAACGAGCTTTGTGACGAAAAAAACATTTTTGTTGGCAACAACCAACGGTATGAACACATTTCTTCCAATGATTAACCTAAATTAACGCTGAAATTAGAAGTTGCCCTAAATATGCTTTATAAGATTGCAGTTCTTTGAACAATGTTCAGTAGAAGAGGTCGCTATCTGATAAGGAGTTTTAATTAAACGCTAAGTAGCTCCTTGCTACCGAGAGTATCACGTGACGACGATGCATTTTTCCAAGCTCGTGGTTGAGCGCTTAGCGTCTACACCCAAGTTAACCACAGAGTGTAAGTAAATAACCATGCTGCTTACGCTGGTTCTTGTTTTCTGGAGTATTGTAGTGTGTGGATCACCATGACTTCAAACGCTTCTCTTTAACCATATGTACGTTGTTTTGAACAGATTTTCAGTTTTAAGCTATAGCTTCTATTTCGAGACATTTTTAAGTTAAGAAAAAAGTATTTTATCAAATCTTCATTGTGTTAGCCGGTGATTGAGTCGTGACGCGGAAATATACAGTCTTAATTTGTCTCTAATATATTCATGTGTATTAGGAGATTCACCAACCTAGACCTCTGTGCACGTTTCATCGAAGTATGAAATCACTGTACATTCATGTGTAGTCTGGGTGGTCAGGTTTCGTTCGTCGGCTCCCTTTTCTGTATGCGAGTGTTGTTTACTGTGAACTATGTGTGAATAATTTGTTTGAAAAATTTAAGTAGAATTAATTTTGAAAGTGCGCGGAAGCATCATCCAGAATGCCTAATATGAAATACATTCGGGACGATAAAATTTGACCGCAGCGTAAATTACAAACTGGAACTCATTTCAAAACCACTGAACAGTTGATTTCAAAGAGATTCGTAGAAATGTTAAAAAAAGTTCAACCTCTGAAATAAAATCTACAATACTTTTTCATGACGCTTCACATCACACAAATGGACGCCAGGGATACAACCCACCGTTCAACTGAGCCGAAGACGCCAAAATTGTAAGGTGTACAATTCGGAACATCAATTGGGTTTGTCACGCGCAATATCAAGGGAACAAGTTTCATGCACTGCTTAGGCACGAAAAAATTTGGGCTGATAAATGAGAAAAACAGTAGACGTTTCGAATGATGCGTTGTACAAGATGGATCCTGGGCGTCCCTTATTCTAATAAATATGATGATAAAATTGTGAAATTTTAGGGTCCTTCATTGAACCGCTGGTAGAGTGTCGTCGTTAGCGTTCTGGCGATATTCCGACTACATCTGCTCACGTGTTAATGTGTTGCGGTGTACACTAGTGTTTAATTACTGGCTGAGTAAAAACAAGGAACCCTTTTTCATTTTTGCGTTATTTGATACCATGATTATCTATTTTCATATTTTCAAATGTTATAAATTGTGCTTAAGACTTTTACCCATATTAACATGAAAATAAATGACCATGATACCAAAAAGCATAATGCAGCGATTTAAAGAGGGCTCACAGTCTTTGGCTAACCTTTCGTATTTCAGCTACATGAAAACTCTCTTTGAGCGTTGAGGTACAATGAAGAGAACTTTTCTTGATACAAAATTCATGTTCGGAGTAGGAAAGAAGACGCAAGCGGTGCACGATCTCGCGGACGTGCTGGAAAAAAGTGAAAGTAAATTTAACGAATGGAACGGAGTCCATTTCATAGAAAACACACGCCATACAAAATTAAACAAAGACGCTCTTTACTTTCTATGCAATAGCGTGAAACTGGTCTCAGCTTATCGTAAATGCCGTCAATGAAGGGACACGGCTTCAAAATAAGTGCGAAGTAGCCTTTATTTTGTATACTTCCATATTAATAATATGAAATGCGGGGACACAATACGTGTTGTATAATCAAAAATACAATTTAAATTTTGAGTTTATTCCTGAAAAAAGTATACTTGGAACATGTCTTGCATCTTTTTTTAAGAAATACACGAACTCAAGTTTAGTGTCATTTTTGAGCTTCTTCGGGGTGTGCAAAGGCTGAGGCAAGGAAACCTCTTCAATCTCCTCTACCCTACTTCCTGATGTATGAAAACGGTTGCACTTTCAAAGTCGTTCTCTGTGAAAAGGTGAGGTCCAGCTGAAGCATCCGACTTAAAAACTTCATTGCAGGCCCAGCTTGGGAAGTTTGGGCCCGGAAAGAGGGGCGTGCCCTGTAACTGGAGGCGCCTTTACTTGGGACAAACAGTGCTCCAATTCCAGTGAGTGCCTGCACGTTGCGTCGTCCTGAGTTGCCCCTGAGAGGGGTCAATTCTCCCTCTGATTTTGATTCCATCTTTTTAGAATTCTATGTTTAATTTTAGTTATAGTAATTTTAGCTGAGATTTCCCAAAGAGATAGGTATTTTATCAACAAAGCATCTTGCGCGTTAGACACTTGTCCAATAACGAGTGCTATAAATAATTATTTTACACTCAAGCTCAGCGAGGATGAAAGCGAACATAATTCCGCCACTTATAAAAATTGAAACTGATTGATAAAATACGTAAGCCCTTTAGTAGCTTCCTTGGGAAGGATTTTTGAATGACTTTTATCTAAAGTAAAGAAAAAGAGCTATTTGATTAACTCGTTTGATACGACGGTGCTATTTTCGTGGAGGGAAAATGACCAATAGGTGGACCACACGGCAGGGTAAGTGCTAATTCGAAATCTCTTCATTTCCTCAACGAATCAACGAACAAAAAGTGACGTAGAAATTTGAAAGCGCGGCTGAGCTTCTGACTCACAAATTGTGCCATGGAATTATAGAGAAATGTTTCCAATTCCACTTTGAACAAGGCAGTGGCAATGAAAACGAACTAAAATATTTAAGAATAATATACTTAATTTTATTTAATATACGAAATGTATTTGAATTTGTATGAATCAATTTCATCAGACACATCAAAATTATTGGCATTGAATGTTCTCTCTAGTTGTTGATTTGGCCGTGCATATAATTAGTGCATAACATTAGCGTACATAGTTAGTGCATACCATTAATGTGTATAATTAGTGTATATAATTAATGTATATAATTAGTGTATATAATTAGTGCATATAATTAATGTATAGAATTAGTGTACATAATTAATGTATATAATTAGTGCATATAATTAATGTACTTAACCAGTATACATAATTAGTTCGTGTAACTAACGTATAATATTAGTGTTCATAAATATTATTAGCGTATTTAATTAGTGCATATACTTGGTATACATAACTAGTATATATAATTTGTGCATATAATTTTCAGCTGGACTCTTGGGAAAAGTGATGAAAAATCCCTAAACGAGAATGATCGATTATGTTTTTAGAGCACATTTACATACGTTTTACATTGCTCTTGCGCATGCACGTGGGGTCGTGCTAGAACACGCTGCATAAATAATGACACTAAAAATGAAGAAAAGGATGTACAAAGCAGCATGAAACGTTCAAAAGTGAGTGCAATGCTGTACCGTAGCACCACAAGGCTGTACATCTTCGCCGCTCCCGCCTGTAATGTGCTTCCAAATTGTCTTACTGCCGCATGCTCCGTCAAAACAATACGTTCAGAAGGCAGAGTATAATTTTTCATTTTTTCTCTTCACTCTTAATTAATCAGGTACCATAATGAAATTATTGTAGGTATTGATTATCTGATGACACCATCGTCTCCCATTGTCTTATAATTCTTGTGATGTTTTGCACGTTGCAGCTTTAATGAAGTTTTGAACTGGCCGATGACTTACCCGCCACCATAGCTCTTCGAGCCATTTTTTTTGTTGTGACATTAGATTAATGAAAATTCAATTTGCATCAGAGGATTTTAGACGTTTATAATAATTCGCAGAGTTTCACCAACGACTTACGTGCATCGGGAAGAACTTCTATTCTACTATGTTTCTATTCATTAACTCTTGCATCTTTTCTGCACATACCAGCTTGAATAAGTTAAGAGAGAAGCGGATTATCCATTTTGCGGCCTCCAAAAGCGAGTAGCGTTTTTCCCAATTATGATACGATGAATTCATTAGGGAATATACTTTTTAAGGGTAGGCTGGACTACCTGTAAATCGAACTCCTTTTTTGGGAATGATGACAATGCTTTCGGGAACCAGCCGCGGCCTCTTCACGCAACGCTGCGTGCGCCTCGCGCTGCATAGCTAATGCCCTGCAGCGACGCGTGAGCATGCAGTCTTGTGGCATGACCTGCACCAACCCCTTCGTGAGGGAGTAAAATAAAGTAAAAAGTTAGAGACGAAAAAAAGAATGAAAGAGAGAAAGAAAATATCGGTAATATCGTAATAGGACTCACGCAGTTCAAGCTATCTTTTCGGTGTTTCAAATAGTTAATATTATTAAACTAAATGCAAGTGTGTTAGTCACGCTGTGACTTCGAATCGTGATGTTTCAAGTGTAAGCCGACTTCTCAGCGTGTTGCGAATATAATGGTTACAATGTGAGTTATTTCTCATATTAATTGAACACAGAAACCTAAGTTAAACATTCTTACTTAAGTGAGATGACCCAAATTGTCCAGAATAATTGTGTCCCGTATGAAAGTTTGATTACGGGTGTCTCGCGTATTTGGATGTATTCATGTGCACTGCAATCTAGTGAGTGTTTCTATACTATCATTAATCATCATCGTTGTGTACAATGGGATTCATCTATTCTCAAATTCACTAAATAGAGGGCTGTGAAGTGAATGTCATGGATATACATACTCGTACAAGGCCAGTTGCAATGAAATGGAGGTAGGGGTTAGATTTTGTTAGTGTAAGCATTCCTAAAATGAGCGTCAAGTGGTGATGTGTAGGAGTCATATAGGCTTAAGATGAAACAGATTTTGAAAAGGAGTTATGTAAGTCATTTCAAGCAAGACGTAAACATCACAGGGAAATTCAATGTATACAAGGGATGCATGGGATTTAATCCAGTACGCTATGTAAATAAATAATAAAACAAATTCCAATAGGACTTCAAGTCTCTCACGCAAATTACTTGATATCTATATTATTAAGCGAAAATTAAATGCACCGGCGTCACTAACACATTTCATTCTTTTTACTCCAGTAGAAGGTGATGAATGCATTCTTGCCCAAATTAATGAACTCAAGGAAGCAAACAAGTTTTACGTCCCAGACCAGATTGCGTGGGAGGCCGAGTTAGGCTTCCCTCAGTGAGGGCGGGTGCAGCGCTGCAGTTAGGCACAATGGGTTCGTGGAGCTGACCTTTCTCCTGCCGCCGTCCGAGCTGATATGGGGAGTGGACATGGAAAACTGACATGCCGAGTGTGAGGGCGTGATGACGCTGGTGTGGATGTGTTGGAGTGGACGAGGAACAGGGTACTGATTGTGTTAGTGTTGTTGTTCAGTGTTTGAGGGGTATGTCAAATGTTAATCTGAATATTTGAAAAAAGTTCGTTTGAGATGGAACTAGTGTAGCGGGAACACACTATTTCCGACTGCGATGCTTCTCGGGTGCTACGCTCATAGAAGACATGTTACAATTTTTGCACTCAAAAGTTTGTCCTGAACACACTTACGACGCTCTTTAACCTCTTAACGAATTACCCTGAGGACGCCAACGGTGCATTCACATAGCCTGTGTAACCTAGAAGGACCGTGTGAATGCAACAACCACAGCCACGAGATATCTCGGGGTAGTTCGGCAAGAGACTTATGTGCAATATGAGAGTTAAGTCTACGGTATTTGAAACGAAGATTTAACTTACTCTCCTAACCCATTAACTCAATAGAGAAGATAAAAAAATACTCGTATAAAAGCACTACAATGATGTATTTTCATTCAAGCATTGTGGTACCTAATAATATTGACAGCTCAAGTTGCTTCGCAGTATTGTAGCATATGCACAGATAAAAGATCTTCTTCTATACATACACGATAAAAACAACTCATCTGCTTCATCAAGCTCTTATCTAAACAATCCGATACACCATTTTTTATTCCTGTAAATCAGTACAGCATAGTTACAGATGTGTTCTCTGCACCTCAAACAAATGTTTCGAGTATTTTTTCTGAAGAAAATATGTTTCTCAATTGAACTACGAAAACTCAAACTGAAATTTAACACGCTGGCGTGCGTAGATATTGCAAACAGGTTTTGTTCTCACTGCAACTTCCTTCCTCGCTTTCCCCAAAAACAAATCCTCGTAGATTGCCACTACACAAATGGCAGCTTCTGTTCCAGCCAACGAGGCGTGGGCTGCAAGTCTTGCCCTAGTGCATGTGGGGAAATACTTGCTGTTTGTACGTGTGTGTGTCTGTGTGCGCATGCCTGTTGTGCGTGTGTCAGCCTGTGTGTGAGTGTGCTTTCCTGTAAGTGCTAGTGTGCGTCGGTGTGTTTGTGCGTGTCTGAGTTTTAGTGTACGTGGTTGTGTGTGCGTGTGAAGAAACGTGCTGTTATCTAGAGGTCATAACTGCACTCAGAATAGTAAGACTAGGCCAGTCCTATTTTCTTTCTCACCATCTTACCTATCCCTCTCGTAGAAAAATTCCTCAGCGTCGTAACTATCACTCTCGTAGAAATGTTCCCCCGAACTATACCTAAGTATCCCTGTCGTAAAATGTTCCTCAGAATCATACCTATCTCCCACGTTTAAATGTTCCCTCTTCCGAAGGTGCTTCAAGATGGGTGACGTAACGTAGCACTGTGATTGCATAACGCAGGCAGATGGCGGAGAATTGACATTTTGTTCTTGTACACTAAAGCATGCAATGCTACCGAGAGCAGGCAAAACGTATCGTAAGTTTGATGTACACTTTCTTGAAGCATGACATTTTGTGCTTCAGACGAGTACTACTTCACCGATGAAAGGTACTTGAAAACCATTTCAGTTGAGAGCGCATGTTCTCAATGAGAATCCATACCAACCGAGACTGCTACATTTCTCTGATATTTATTTACTATAACAGCTCAGCAAGGCAGCGACTTCAAGTAGCGCAAGACACGCACGCAGCATGGGAAGTGATGGAGATGGTAGAGTGAATTGTTAACATGTAAATTATGATCGATTGGTTCTGTGCCAACCAGAATACCGTCGTGAATCGGTAGTCACCGCTCTGACGTTGCCGTGGAGACAGAAATGAAGACTCATACTGACAGGTGTTCGAGTCTGTCTCCCTCATAGTACTATTCGGTTTCATTTGTCCTTCCAAGTGTGAAGTTAGGCTAAAAAATGACTCGATAGACCAAGGACGTCTAAATTAAAATTTGAGAGTTTGATATTTACGAGAGGAAACTGAACTATTCATGTTCAATGTAAGTGCTGTCCTTGCTTGTACTGTTGAAATCAATACCATGAAATCACTATCTATCACTCTTCCATAAACCGAGCATCCTGCTTACATGCACTGTTTTTTAAACCAAAATCACCCTAGCCATATTTTGACTTACGCTTCGTATTCATACCATCTTATGTGAGTTACGAGTTAACTCGTTATTTAGAACTTCTCAAGATCATACGTAACAAAGCGGTGGTCTAAATCTGCGGCTTCATAAGGCAAAACAATAGCCTTCCATTTTAAATCTGAGATTTTCTGGTCTGCGGCTTTGTTGCAGCAATTACAAATACCGGACCTATGTACGACGTCGGAAGCCCTTCACTCACGCACGAACACCACATCAACTTTACGAAAGTATCGATGGAATTTTCTACTAGCATGCACTTCCACTCCAGTAGTCTGCATTCATACGCCTTTGGGATGTGTGCGGCTCCAGTTAATATCTTCAAAATTATACGTGCTGCTGTTCATTTCAAAACTTGATGACGGTAATTGTACTAGCAAGTTACTGTACGCTTTAAAACGGTGGTGCACTTTTAATGAGTCAGCTTACTGAGAGCGGTTGAACACATGTAACTGTTAATTTTTTTAACAATGGTTTCGAATAATTTACTGACAGAACAGCTGCAGTATATCTATTGAAGAAACGGAATTCTAAAACACCTTTTTAAGGTTCATGATGGATGATGGAAACTGAGTAAATTTAATATTAAACTTGTCTTATCATGTTACAAATGATTAGATTTTCAGATGGACTTTAAAATAATTCTTTCCCATTGCTCAAGATTTAATTGTGCACTAAATTTTTTTAACGAGAAATATTTTATGGGATATTAAACATTCATGTCACAGGCGAACTCATATTAATTCATACCAAATCAATGTTCATCATATCCTATTCTGATTAACCATAATTTTAACATAAAATATGCTTAATCTTTGACCCATTTTAGCACGGGGGAATAAATAAAACAAGGCGCATACGTGTTAAACAATACCAAGTGCATGAGTCAATAATGTTTGCCGCAGCAATTCATCAGTCTTCGTACACTCCTTGGACCAATAAATAAATTGTATACAAACGCAAAAATTGTATACAGTGCCCTCAGGGTCGCGTGAGCGCCTTCTGTCCGATCTTTTTTAAATCCTCACACCACGATTTCTTGAGTCGGGAAGAGTACTGAACAACAGTCGTCCTACTTTTATGCTAAAAATCAGTGCTCATTCAGAGCCGTTACAGAACTTTTTTCTTTCGTTCCAACACAATTTTCTTCCCATTCCCTCGCAGTCGTGCGAGTAGTCTTACGTAAAGCAAGAGAGTCTTTTAAGACTCAGTTATCTGTGGATCCTGAGTTACACGTGGCGCTGCTCATGAAGCAAGTAACGCAGCTCATGAAACACGTAACGCAGTTCATGAAACACGTAACACAGCTCATGAAACACGTAACGCAGCTCATGAAACACGTAACGCTGGTACCGGTGATGTTTTTATGCCAACTTCAGTTGACAGTTCCAACTTTCAGCGACTTCAGCGGTAATTGACGACGATTCTTAGGACAGCAAATCCTCTAATCGAAATAGACTGCGATGTACAATTAGTATTAAATTTTAAACATTTGTAGGAACGTAAAATAGCAGATTTTCCAGCTCAAATGATGCTCGTCTGTTCACTCCTGTACATACACGAAGAGTATGTACAGGAGTGCCATTTTTCTTGGCAGGCAAATCGATTTCAGATTTTGTAATGTAGTCAATAAGATACATAAGATTTATTTTTAGTTCATCACCTATCATTGCGCTCAACTATACTCTCACTTATAGTTTTCTCATGTTTTCATTCTCCGTTTACATGGAGCTCGACCTTCTGAAGGCTGCATGGGCATTTTTGTTACTCGAGGAGAACACAGAATTTATATTCGGAGAAGCTGACCTCTTCAGTCCAGCTGGCGCCAGGCACGAACAAACTTGTAGGCTTTTATTTCAGCCGGAAAATTAGTCGTCTCCGACCGACATCAACTCCTGTTATTTATTTGTCAGTATTTTTTGTTCGAGGTCGAGCGTCTCCATTAGTTGTCTGACGACATTTGGGTGACCGTAAATGAACAAGTCAAACTGCAAGCTGGCTGAGGAAACGTCCGACTGACGCTGATAACGAGCTCATCTTGACTGGTGACGAACAAAAGCTTACGAGTATAATATTGGGGCCCATGTGGACGCATGTGAAAAACAATATTTAATTTTAAAGATTAGATTTGGCAATATTTTGATAATTTTTTCTGGCAAAGTAGAAATTCCTAATTGACGACGAATTTTTTGTCAACAATGAATCGCTAGTTCAAAAGAAAATGAAGTTAAAATCATGGTAGTTATCGAGTGAAAAATGAAAACGACATATAGTCCTTAGGGCGAATGAAGTTTCGATATATCGTTTATATCGATAACTCCTTGACGCAATTTTCATTCAAACGTTGGTAACTATGTATGTATTCCTTATCATGATTAACGGGACTGTGAGACACATACTTTTTATTTGAATTATGCAATGGCGTGAACACTGGTAAAGATATATGTAGTCATAATCAAAATTGAGGTAGCGCCTCCCATTTAAAGCACATTTTTCTCTAAATTAATATTTCTATTCTCATGGCCCTCTTTCATTTTATTCTTCATATTTTTGCAGACGACTTGCGATTCTTATTGATGTTGATAGCGAATGTTCGTCGTTTCCCCTTGAGCAAATGTTTAAAACGGTGTTCCTAGCTCTCTCCTTTTTTGAACTGATTTTCCTCACCATGCTTAATCACATATATACCCTCAACTGGCCTTAACAAGTGTAAAGATATTTGTATCCTTATCATGATTAATAGGACTGTCAGACACACATATCTTCAAGTGACCTTTTATTTTGGACCTTCATGCACGAAAGCCTGCCCCTCGCAGAGCACGCACGNGGGCTGGGTCAGTATTTATGGCCACGAAATGGACTCTGCTTGCCATGAAGGGCCTTTTTTATGCTCCTCGTCTCCTTTGCTCCATAGAAGGCCCTCGAGGGGCCTTATTTTTAGGCATGAAACCCTCCTTATTTTTATCAGGAAAGATTAACACGCGTCACGAGCCTGGCTCACGCCTCCCATTAATTTCATACACCGCACGTGCACGCATGCACAAATCCTGGTGCTGTTATTGTGCATCTTTTTGCGGAGGTTGTGCTCATGTATGTACATCAGGAACGTGTGAAACGGATTCAGTTATAGGTAATCGAAAGAAAAAGATTCAAGTTAAACTGGTTGGTGTTCGATTAGGTATACAGGATTTAAGTATTAAAAACACGGGAAGAAAGTAAAAATAGGATTTACGATTTCTGCAGGGCTTAAGACTTTTAGTAGATTTATTTTGAGTTTCATATTTGTTCGAAACTGAAATGATTTATCACGTGAGCCAAAGTCTTCACTGAACATGCTTCATTTTTCACTGTAAAACCAATCTAATTAAGTCACTTGACAATTTGCTCGCTGGTGTCACAAAAGAGAAATAACTCTGTAGTGTCACCCAAGAAAACTCGAAAGATATAAAAAATAAAATTTTACCCGTGTTCGTTTCACACACACGGGCGTTGTTTGATTATGTGTGTCGTCAAACTAATGAACGTGTTTAGTCTAGAATTAATGGAGATGCAGTGAACTAATTGATCGTGCTGGAAGTAGGCCCCGTTGAATGAAGGCGGAGCTATAGCTTGTATGCCTATTGGTCAAGAGAACCCGGGCTCGATACCCAGTGCTGAGTGCTTTCTTTGGGAAAGGGTGATTATGTACAATAATCATAGAATGGCGGCACACCAGTGTGGCATGGGGCGAAATGACCGAACTACTTCTAACATATTCCAAAGTGGTCCTCTGCCTAATGGCTCTGAGTTTGACTTTAAAATTCTTCAAAATTGAAAAAAATTCTCGGATGAAAATTTTGGGCCAAAATGAACCTCACCATTCCAATTATTAGTCTCCTGTCGACGTGCCATTAGTGAAATTTTAAGGAATTTGTCTGATTTAGTATTGGTGAAAGAAAATCACTTTCATCATAAAACGCGGTTATTTTGATCTATTTGAAGGTTTAACATAGATTCGGTATACTGAGGTATACTATTCGCATGTGGGTAAAAGTTGCACAAATTCTTACGTCGGTATGACATTACGAAGCCTTCACACTTTCGTAACAGAACATCTTGACAGGAATAATATCCAAACATCCAAAAGAATAATATTTTTCTCCTGGTTACCTACCCCACCATCAGTTCGTGAGGCTGAGAGGCACTGTGTTCGATGCTCACTTAATAAATTAGCGATACTGGACCAGACGTATGACAATACCAAAAAAGGAATACTAATTTCTCCCGACGGAGAGATAGTAATCTCAAGTCGATGGCATAATCGCTTCCTTTCGTTATGTTGTCTGAATACTCTCCGTGATTAAGGAACGCTTTGTGCTGTGAGAGAGATCTAGACGCAATAACGGCACCTTGAGCCTGACGAAATGGTCTTGGGAGCACAACGCGAACTCTGGCCAATTTGTGCCTAAGGAGCAATTATGTAAGCCAACTAGTTGATGCTAAGGGCAGGCCAAACAAACGTTGCATCAACGTAAATCCCTGTAATTGAAGCTGCAGCTTAGGAACTGCAGCGACTGCGCTGTTGTTTCACTCATCAAGCTGAGCTCTTTTGGATCTCATAAGCAGACTGATATTTTTCTAGGTGTGCTGTGATGTTTGTCAGAGTTTGAATACTGAGAGTATCGCCGTGTTACGTCGTAGAAGATTTCGTCTCAACATTTCATTGTAGGTGAGGCGTTCAGGGCCTATCATAAGATTTTAGTAGCAATTTACTATCACGGCTCATGCTTAGTTGTGTAACTGAACATCATAAATATCTATGCTCGAAATAGAATATTTTTTACAGACTAAAAAATAATTTACATAAGTGACCAAAAGGATGAGTTTGCATAGTTACCCTCAAGCTCACCTGATGTAAATATTTTCTATTCACTCAAAAAACGAACTTTATGTACAACTAAAGTAATTTGCATCGCCAACTCTTGCTGGGATTTATTCACGTATATTGCAGACATTGGAAAATAAGAACGATCGTGTACTTGAGTAAAAAAGAATAATTACATGAACACCTAATACTTAAACAAGACCAAAGAAACGTTAAGAATTTACTGTTTAAGTAATGCATGGCTCCCGAAAATAGACACGACGCATTCAATTCCTTTTTGGTTTGTTTCATTCCATCCACCATGGATGGTAGATGATGCTTTCATATCCCTTACGACCGAGTAGGAAAGAGAATAGTAGTAAATAACGAAATTTTCACAATTTTTGAAAGTTCAAACAATTTTTAAATTTTTTACAATTATCACCACTTTTTTAATTTTCGAAATTTCCATAATTTTCACAATTTTCAATCCAAAGCCGGAGCGAGTTTCGACACAAGCCTGCTCTGCTTGGAAGGCAATGATGTGTCTGCCTGCAATGATGTTGTGGCTTGCAATGATGTGGCTGCCAGCAATGATGTGGCTGCCTGCAATGATGTGTCTGCCTGCAATGATGTAGCTGCCTGCAATGCTGTGGCTGCCTGCAATGATGTGGCTGCCTGCATTGATGTGGCTGCCTNCAATGATGTGGCCGCCTGCAATGATGTGGCCGCCTGCAATGGTATGGCTGCCGGTGTGGTGTCTCCGTACAGAAAAGCCTTGAAAAATTCAACTCACGATCTGAACTCGCGTGAGACTTCATAGCAATTCTCAATCGATACTTCAAAAAGCGGTCACCGCATCTTCAATGATCTAAAATTTGGAAACGCTGTGCTAAGCTGTATGCATGAGTGACTGAAAGCTCACTTCATTTTTACATTTGACTTCAATTGAAATTCAAGCGAGCTTGTCAAGCAGGTGCCCTGAACAATCTCGGTTCACTCTCTCACTGCATTAATCAGTAACATTTGCCACTCAACTACCGTCTTATCATCTGAGTGCCGTTCTATCTTCTCTAGGCACATGATTAACGTTACTGCTGTCTTTATTGTGAGAGACGTTAAATAAAGATACGTTTTCGTTTCGGTCGTATAGCGTTTTGTCTTAGTACGAGGCGTGGAGTTCTAATGAAAGTTCTTCATTCACTGGAAAGTTGTCATTTTTCAAGTCCGAGACAGTTGAGGGAGTGACATCGTCGTTGAGTTAGTATGAGGCAGATTAGCTCGTTTTTATCAGGATCTTGTTTGGAAGAAGGAAGACAATAGTATCATAGCTCTTGTTTCGTTTGACCGAATTCCATTTGTTCCCCTTCATTTATTAGTTTAATTAAGCAGAAATCCATAATTTATCAGCAAGGGGACGATCGATGCCCTGTTCCTGCGAGTGTATTTGTCTGCAAGAACCACTTTGATGACCAGTTGATGCATTTACTTATCACAGCGAGGCACTTCCATGGTCGTTCGCTGCCGTATCTTATCGACGCGACGCAGACTGCGACATCGCGCTGGCCTGGGAAGGGAACTAACGAGCTTTTGGTAGCCTTTACAGCCTTTACTTTACAAAAGGCCCCGAGCAGGCCGTCACTGGACCTGCATTGAGGCTCTCAGAGGACGTTGTCTTGCATCGCGTTTTCTTAGTTCACCGAGCACAGTGGAAAGTCAGGGGCTTTGTCGTGGAGCTTTGGGGCGGATTTTCTTGCTAATGAGATATGTTGCTCTTCCTGGAGTGAAAATATTAAGTTAACGAAATGATGCAATTTGTGCATGTGATAACTAGGTGCAATTGGTATCTCAGTTGAGGGTAAAATGTTTCGGTTTCGTGTTTTTCTCTAATTTGTAGTCGCGTACTACGGCGTTAGTAATTTTCGAACAGAAATTTGTCCCGCATAGAAAAAGAAACATAAGTTTTGACTTTTGAATACTGAATGGACAACATTGATTTAAAATTCTAATTTAAGGTCGGTAAGGTATATAAAATTTGATTAAGGAGAATATCGAATAAATATTCTTCATTTAGAACAGAGAATTAATCTTGTGAAACGCAAATAAATCTGCAACAGATTTCCGGGGTACCACAACAATGTTTTAGAACTATGTCTATAAAACAAAACATCAAAATAAGAAAGTGAACAGTGCTTCTGATTCTTCAATTTTGCATTTCCACGCGTAAATATGAGCGAGATGAATAAAAACGGCGAAAATTTCTTCCATCTAATTGTTCAGGTTTGTAGAATTTGGCCGAGGCAGTCATGAAAGAATGGGGAACGCTTGAATCAAAGGTCTGATATTCAAATACTGAGGGGCGACAAGAATTTTCAACGATCAATAGTTGTAGAGCTATTATTAAAACTTATTATGCGTATTAGTTGGATCCAATGTACCAATCTTTTTGGTTGGAATTATTAGAGTTGAAGATTTTGGTCTGTACGAGATATCCACCCAGAAATTTATTGGTTCCATTATAACTGCTTAATGCATGTTGAGTGGAATAAAATTTTACGTTCATTCCCATGACTTAAAAAAAAATAGGATTGAAAGGTAAATTATCAGATCGTTACAGAAGTTTTCGCCAAATTTCATTTTGAAATCATTAAAAAGTGTAGCGGTGAGAGCTAATGCAGATGTTTACAATGCCCACTATTCTCATCCGATTCTATTCAAGATTTGATGACTTGACCCACCTGAATGTGACACGGGTGTTATAAATGCCCAAAAGGGTTAGGCCGCTGAGAGTTATCTGCCACTCGCAATCCACCAGGTCTTCATCCACCACTCGCAATCCACCAGGTCTTCATCCACCACTTGCTATCCACCAGGTCTTCATCTACCCCTTGCAATCCCCCAGGTCTTCATCCAACCCTCGCAATCCACCAGGTTTTTGTCCATGACTTGTAATCCACCAGGTGTTTGTCCACCACCCGCAATCTTCCATGTCATCATCCGCCACTTGCAATCCACCAGATCATCATCCCCCTCTCACAATTCAAAAGGTCTTCTTTCATCACTCGCAATCCACCAGTTTTTTGTCCCCCACTCATAATCCGCAAGGTCTTCCTCCACCACTTGCTATCCACCAGATCATCATTCACCACTCGTAATCCACCAGGTCTTCAGGCATCGACCGTTGTGCAGCAAAGAGCTTCTGTTGCGGACGAAGCCGTGGCACTCTCTAGTGAAGGTGGAGGTTATTACTCTGCAGAGGTCGTGGACGTGAATTTGGTGCCCCTTTATGACTTTGAAAAACGAGAATTGAGGAAATAATTTTACAGAACAGATTATTTTCCTGACGAGAATGCACATAAAACCTGCAACTCACTGGGCGATATCGAATGATAGAGTGGTATGATAGAGTTAATAGGGTCAGTCGTCGATGTTTCAAGAAGTCATCTGATTAAAAATGAACTGAAGAATGAAGTTGAATTTATTGAGAGACTAATGGCTGCATTTTCTTGTTTCCAAAGAATGAAATGAACCAAAAATTGAGTGAAAAATTGCTCTTCTTCCAGTTACATTACAGTCTATACGGGCTCTATAACACTGTACTGTACATCCGCACTGGGGGGTTGCTGCACTCTTTTTTATTTGTTTAAAATTCCCATTTAGTCCTGAGCGTCATCTGCATGCGGCTGCTCTGCACATTTTACAAAGCAGCAGTGATGCAAGCTTCATATTCATCTCTCTTTCTAAAACTTTTGAGACGGGTTTCCCTGCTCGATATACGTAGATCACAAAGTGTTTTTTTTCATTATGAAATTTAAAACATCATCTTCACTATCGAAACATAGATAAATTCCCGCATGGGAAGAAAATAAATTTCAACAATACCACTGCATAGAGTGTGAGACTTCAACCTAAACCCTGCACTAGAACCATTAGCGAATATTTGGTGGAACTGCTAGTGTTACGTAAGTGTGATGTGTATGTTTTGAACTATGGACTATGTGACGTCACTATAACTAGTGCCTTCACAAAATTTGAGCATCAAAAATTACTGTTCATGATGCCTTAGCCGTTGTTTCATAAATAGTTATTCATTAAACGATCATTATTTAAGAAACAATCGGCATGCAAAACGTTTTGCTATCAACAGGTAGCATGTACAAAACTTGGTGTTATGCACCATGGGCCATCGTGTCAGCACGTATTTTGGAAAGAAGGATAAAATAAGAACTAACCTCAGTCGCGAATAGCTGCACATGATGCAGGTAAATACGTTAACTTTTTTTCGACTGCGAATATTTTCGTTAGTTGGTTCAAACGGTGAAGCCTTTCACTTCAACATAGGGGACTTGGTTGCCTTCTTTCTTTTTATTTGATCGTGTCAATTATTTCGATAAAATTTGCTGTTAGAAACTTTGAGTCGTAAATTTTCAGTATGCAGAGAATATGTTATGTAAGAGAGACGATCAGAGTGTTATTCTGTCTTATTCGAAAACTCTCCCCACGAATCAACTCTCCCCACGAATTTATGTAAGAGAATTTCGTCGAAATCGTTAACATTAGGGTAACTAGATTCCTGAATCCATCACATTCGAATGTTCCTTCCATAAAAAAGAAGTGCCTGGGTGGCTATTGAAAACATATAACTAACAACACTCCTTGTACATCCAGTTGCCTCATAGCGTGACTTACTATCGTCAAAGCTCAGTTTGAATCTCACTGGCTGCCAGTCTATGATAAGGAGAAATTTTATTGCTCAATGTTGAAGAGGCATTAAATGAAGTCTAGAGAATATTCTCCGTGGACTTTCGGTCAAATGTTTGTGTTCGAGATCCATAAGATTGCAACAATTTTTCGTTAGTTGGCAAAACCAAGCGGCGATGTATGATGTGCTCTATATTCTTACTTTATATGTACTTTATATCTCATAGTTACTTGCGAAATATTTTCGAAGCAATCTGAAGAAACTTTTTATAGTCTTTTGTAATTCAGTTCAGTTACTAAATTAAATGTAAAGAGAATAATTTAGGAGATCTATAGCTGCTATCAACTTTATAGATCATTTTAAATCATTTTTAACGGCATAATTATTGGAGTATGGAGAGCTGATAGTCAGGAAAACGACCTGAAGCCTGGCCTTGAGAATACCCAAGTCCTTTCTTTTAAATTCGTGGCGTGACATTAACATGTTCCTTTAACTCTGAACACAGCGGCTGTAAAGTTATAAATATTTTCGAATTCATGTGATAGAACGTTTCATGGTGGATAGCTTTCTCGAATGAGCTTGTCTCATAATAATGCACGAATTTTGCGCAAAATACGTAATCTCTCGCCACCTCTACTCGGAATCTTGCCCCCAACATCACGCGCCAAGTGTCATGGACCTCAACGCACAATACGGCCACGCGGGAGACTTTCCATGAATATTTTTTTCTTAGTAGAAAGGGACAATTACACAAGCGTGACTTTAATTTGAACTCCAAAGTTGCCAAGAACTTATTTTATTCATAACTCCTACGTAGGTAACACGTCGAACAATTCATTAGGGCACATAACCGACGGGGGGATGTGTGAGAACTAACCTTTGAAATTTTGGGAAAGGTTCACCATTTGACATTTGAATTTTCCTAGTGAAAAGCGAATTGTTTGCCATTCATCGAAAATGTGAGAACTCCACCTGAGGATGCAGCTTACATGAAATGCGTGCATTCGAACCTGGAACGATATCAGCCCAGTGGGGCACTCCTACGTGGGAGAATACTGATGCATTCCAAAGGGAAATTAAAAAATTGGGACATTGGGGAGTTGGGAAATCGAGAAATCAGGAAATTAACGACATGATTTTCAATACGAAATGGATTAATCGATCTTTTCGGTCAGTTCCCGAAGTAAAATCTGAGCAATGAAGTCGAAGGCAGCGACGGCTTCCAAAAACACCAGTTAATAATTTGAATCTAGAAATCTCAGACCATCATTGCACTAAAAATACTTGTGATTAAAGGGCATTCTGAGGTCCCATAAGCAAAATACAGCGCACATAACACAGCTGTGACAGACGTGAGAACAAAAACGAAATTGTCCACATCTTGAGTTTTTCTGTTATATACATGGAATGTTATGTTATGTTATGCATATCACCCAGAATGTTATGTTATGCATATCACCCAGAATGATATGTTATGTTCAACACCCAGAATTAGTAATGCTCGCAGTATGCACTATGGGAATATGATATAAAAGCCAAAGTCAATATGGTCAATCAAAAAGTCAATCAGGGCAACGTAGGAAGCAAAATGTAAAGTAAAGCATGTTGGACAGTAAATATCTGAATACAAGTCAAGCAAAGTCGAAGTATAGAAAAACAGAAGAAATGAAAAGATATGATCTATGTAGACGCGCGACAGACAGAAAGGGCTTCTCACGCATACCATCATTCCATCAGTATTTCAAAGCTTTTGAATGATGCAGCAGTGACTTCTAAGGGAATAATATATTAGCCTATGAGAAACTAACGAATCTGTATTCTACGCGAACTGGCTCGCTCACGGAGCTCTGAATAACTGAATTGATAACTTATTGGTCTCTTCATCTTGTTTGAATTATTTTCTTTCGCTTCGCCATTGATCACGGAAGCCGTCAATATACATTCTAGGCGTTGATATGAAAGAGTACATACATGTGTATGTGCGTGTGCAACTCGTTTACTATAGTGTTTGTACAGTGATAAAATTAATTTCATAGTTTTGGTTAGATGTCCCATGATGCCCATACTGACACCCAGAACAAAACTTTACAGAAGCTCTTTTATACCTCAAATAAAAAGGATCGAAGTAAAAGTGCTGTAGTTACTCGTATAAAATAAAATAGTAAAAATGTTTTTATTTTGATAAATTGCCATTCGAATTGCTATTTAAATTTGAATTGCCAATTGAATTAACAGTATATAAAATGTAGGAACACCGTTTGAAAATGCAAGTTAATTTCCTAAACTAGTGTAAGAATTCGAAATTGAGGACATATTCGGAACCAGTATACAAATGCTAAATAGTAAGGTGACTGATCTGAATAAATCCGTTCTTGAAAATTATGTTGAAATCCAAAGGTACGAAGAAAAGTATCCTCTACCGAGGGTATGACATAACATACAAAAAATGAGGTATTAAACATATCAAAAGCATTATAATATCGCTGAACAAAACAACTCGATAAAATGCTTTCCCTCAAAAAAGGAAAAACTCTCAGCCTCATCACAACCCATGGTAGAGAAAAACATCCCGATCTCCCGCGATGCATATGCGTTAGTGCACAATAATATTCGCAGATGCTGAAATTTCGTATCGAAAAAAGAACTTCATATTTGAAACGTAAAAAAGACTTAATTAGAACTGTTGACTGTAGCGGCAAAGTAGCTGTAAATTCAGAGCTAAAATAGAGCTGGTAAGCAATTTTTGGCGATGAGGAAAGTTTTACATGACCACGGAATGAAAGAATACTTAAACTTGACGGAAATCGCGCAGCAGTTCTCACCAATAACCTACACAACTCTAAGTCACAGGGAAATGGTCAGAGCACCTGTTCTGATTAAATCCCTTTTGAATAGAAATATGCTAGGTTAGAACACAGATACTCACAGCTAAGTGCTGATAGGTAAAAGAACAAGGCTCATACCAAGCAGCAGCAGCAGCGGCTACTGCAGAAGCTGCCGCATGTGTATTGCTAGATGACATCGGTCACCAGGTAACGGGGCAGCGCTGCACAGTTCCGAGCAGGTGCAGGCCACGGCAGCGCCATGCTGTAGTTGTCAGTGTGACACTGCAGTGTTGGCAGCGCGTCGTCGCCGCGGTCTCAGCATCTTTGGTAGGAGGAACACGCTTCACCTCTGCCTGTCTCACGGTCGTGTAATGAAATTGCTAGACTATACAGCGATTTTTGGTAGCTAGAATACAAGAACTGTGCGCGACGTGCTTTTTGGATATTAAATGCTTCAATTATTTTAAATAGACAAGAACTTTCTCTCACGGCTGCTTTGCGAGGACTTCAAGACCCCTGAAAAGTTATTCTTCTTTCTGTGATTGTTTCACTTCGTGTGTTGTTCATTTATGAAAGCAACGAAAGCATACAGAATAGGCAAGACATTTTTTTCGTTCCATTACTGAGGGCTTAATGTTTTAGTAGTGGACGAAGTGTTGGTGTTCTGAATATGAAATGATTTTCCCGATGGCGTAACGTCGGAAGTAGATAAAGAAGAACAAAGTGAATACGAACGCATCCACTGTATGTGAAACATTACTTTTCAGTTTACGACCCGTTGCGATATGTAACAGTCTACGCCTCCTCACACGCAGATATTTATGTAGCAAAACACTTTTCCAGTTTAATGCCCCTAAGCGTTCAGAATTCGCGTCTTGCACACTCAGCAGACGAGGCAGGCCATCACACAACTCGTGCTTTTACGGAGCTTAACGCTTCAGCACGCAATATTGATCTTCAGTCTTGAAAGTGGTAATTGCCTGCTTATGCCTTGACGGTTTTGCGACGCAGTAGTTTGAAAATGTACCGTTATGACATTACGCTTGATTAAACTTTTGAACTCGTTGAATGAAAATTAGAAGCTTGGATTACTGTCAGAAGTGAATCCGTGAATGAAAAAGTGTAGGTTTCTGATCCTTCATTCTCCTGTGCAATCTGGCTGGTAAGTTCACGGTCAAGTAAATAGTAGCACTCTGTGAGTGAGGAAGTAAGGGAGTTGCGCCGCATTCGGCGACAGCGTCTGACTCGGGGCAATGATTACCCTTCAATTCCACACGCAACACCGGCCATGGGAGGCTCCACTTAGTCATGTACACTCAGAAGCGACGCTTGGAAGCAGCCGGTGTCTATATTCCAAGCAGTCCCACGTCCCCATTGTCGACCCATGTCTACTTCGCCCCTGTACCGTGTTCGCATTCTTCAACTTCTACATCCACAGGATTTACGACTGATCTTCAGACCGTCTATTCAGACGATAACTTCGAGGTTTCATCGGCTAAGAAGAAGAAGAGAAAATCGGACACCAGCAGCACACCGTCTCTGCGTGATACGGAAGAATCGATCGCTGTGGGTTTCTCAAGTTCGGGATTGGAGGTACCGCCGAAAACTAGCGCTGCTCTACCTGATGTCGATTACCCCGTTCTGGAGCAACTCGTCAAGCGGCCTTTCGATAAAGACTTCGTGCATCTCGAAGACATCCAGTCCAACCACAACCGAAGTGCCTCCTTGAAGTCTCAGTCCGAGCTAAGAAAAGCGGTCATCGACGAAGTATTATACCCTGGTTTTATGAAGAAAGCTGCTCAAATTGCGGACACTTTGGATGTGGTAACAGAACAAGAAAGAAAACAGAAAAAAGCAAAGGGATGTTTCAGAGGGATGTGGGACAGTATTGTGGAGTTTTTCACGCCAACCGATGACATGGGTGATTTTTATGAGGAAATAGATGAAGATTTGTTGCTGTTCTGGCACAAAGGTCAAAAGACGGCCACCACCGTGCCCCGAGCGAGCATCGACTACGTGGTGACCACAGTGAGTTCCATCTGCATTAAAAGTGACGGCAAGATACTGGCAGACGAGGATGTCGAAATGCCTATAGAAAAATATTCCGGACCGTAATAAGTGAACTTATGAATGACAATATAAAGTATAAAGGCCACTTTGATCGCGTGGGGTAGCAGTGACGGATGAGGATTGATGGTGTATTGTGACGTATCTAAGTGTCTTTAATGGATTATTGGTTATCAAAGCAAAAAATAAAAACTTATTATATTCACATTACTTGTTGAGAACAAGTCCCTGATTTGAAGAAAACAAGTCGTTTAGCAGTACTACCGTAAAATTTCTACAAAACAATCACATTTTTTGCTATTGTAAAAAAGTTTCAATAGACGATGACGTTACTTACCGTCAGCATTTTAATTTTACTGCCAATGCGGACACTTTTGAGAGATTTTCATTTGCGTCATCTCGTTGGGTTACCGTCCATTTGCCTGTGCAAATTTTAAGGCTCTATTCCGTCCGATATTTTAGTGCGGACTTGTAATGAGGTGAGTTTCATTCTAGCATTTTACTTGTGAAATGGTTCCACCTCTGCTTCTTATAGAGGAGTTGCTATAGCTTTAGTTAAGCTGTTGGCTAGATACTACGTGTGATTAAAAGATGGTGAAAAAGATTAATTTTATTAGGCGTGAAAATTTATAGTTCTCTCCAGAGTATTTGGAAATCGTGATGTATTCTTCATAATAAATTAAGTTTCTTTCACCGAGACGCAGTATGATGTTATGAAATATATGTTTGAGCTCAAGTAGAGTTCAGAGCTCAAGTTGAGTGGCTTCTCGCATAAGCAGACATTGCATAGAGGTACATGTGGAGCAGTGACCTACTTTGTACATAAGCGCCCGCTTTCTTGGTTTTCGTACCGTTCAGGTAGGAAAGGAAAATACATAAATAATAAAAACTTGCATTAGAATGATGCTTTAGCTAACATCACTAACATCATGTGCTGAATAACGTTTTATCTATGTATTCGGTGCTCCGAATTACGACCTTGTTGCATAATTCAATTACGAGGTACTTGCCTTTCTCGAACATAATTACGAGAATTCTTATCCTTTTGGAATGAGCAGCTCTTCCTAAATACTCACGCTAACTCAAAACGTTCACGTTTTCTTGGAAATAGGATTCAGTTGTGTTTCTTGGCGAAAAGATTACCTTTAATACGAGGATCTTATATTTCCATGTAAATACGAGGACTTAATATTCCCATTTAAATGCGAAGACCCAATATTTAGTTTAATGCGACGATCTAAAATTTCAATTTTTGCAAAACTTCATAGATTCAAAAGACTAGTCACAGAAAGTTATGCGAATATGAAATGCAAACATGCATTGGTTATCTCGGTACTTATAAATATTTCTGGGCATGAAATTGAAGTCGACGATATCAGGGGCTCCTGCAGTGGGGCAGATTACTCAGAATTGCCTCAAGCCAACTCTGTATGTTGTGTGTGGTTGTGTGCGGTTGTGTGTGGTTGGGTGCGGTTGTGTGTGGTTGGGTGCGGTTGGGTGCGGTTGTGCGTGGGTAACTTAGGAACATTTCATTTTGTGCCCTAAGTTAGTAATCGAATTATTGGAGAACAAGAATCTAAAAAACATCTTGTGTGATTGTTTCGGGCCTTAGCTCATTATTGATAATGAGTCAATATAAGAAGTTAAGGATAATATAAAATTTTCGTTCCTTTCCACGTCATACTAAATCATTGTTGATGGTGAGCCAAAGCTTGAAACGACCAGGTCAACTTTTTTTAACATCGGTCCCATCAAACGAGAACACTCGCTGCCTTCCAAACGGTTTTCGACCTTCCATTACAAAATTTACTGCCGACTGCAATTGTTTACCCTAGAACAGTACATCATTTCCTGGTGAATTAAAATGAGCTTGTTCTCGAAATCTACGCTGAAGAAATGTAATCGACAAAAGTATACAATTTGAACTTTATCAAGATCAATTGAACCAGATTAAATAATATGATTTGTTTACGTTTCCAATCTTCCGTTGCCCACTACACAGCGAATTTGTTGCATGCATGAATGATTTCCATTAGCGTCTCTTCAATAAAACATTTGCATCAAGCTCACCATTGTTGCGCTTGCATTCTTTTCTTCAGTGTGTGAGTACCAGGGCATGGCAAACAATGACAGAATAAATTCAAAACAGCCTTCATTGAGAGGGATTTTTGTCGAGGCAAGGCGTGTGTTCGATGCCGTAAATCGCTCTTCGTATTGCACTAATTCACATCGTTTACGACGGCGATGTATGCTTTCTTTACCTTGCCTCTTAGAGATGACATTATCTCTTATTGCTGACTCGTATTGCTGACAAAACCTCTTATTGCTGACTCGTATTGCTGACAAAGCCTCTTATTTATGACTCGTATTGCTGACAAAGCCTCTTATTGCTGACTCGTATTGCTGAGATTGCCTCTTATTGCTGCTTTTCAACTTCATTATCACCAGGCCCAGACACACTGCGTTAGAGCTGCCGGAAACTGCTTAGAAATGAGACCAATTACTCAGGTTGATACACCTGCGAGCGCTGCAGTGAGCTCTGAAATTAAAGAGCTCTGCTGTTCAATCCATAATGCATCGCCTGAGAAGTACCTTCCGTGATGTATAGATTAATAAAACTAGGATGGCAACGTTAACAAAGATAAAAGTGGCGTTTAAGATGATGAGAATTGTATAGCCGCTTTTCAACACGGTAGCTCCTGCGCAGAGGGCATGATGACCTCAAGAAAATGGAATTTATGAGCCTGAATTTGGAAAATTCGCATGTTTCCTAGAATCGTGATGCCTGGTTTCCTAGGATCAATTCTATTTTGTTTGCGTAAATAATTTGAATCGTGAATTGTGTACACACTTTTATTGTTCATGCAGGCTCAATTGGTCAGTTGTGTAATTATATACCCGTTCAATGAAATAAGCTCTAAATATTCATGCAGAATATTGTATTGGAGCGACATGTTCACGACCTTCCATGAGATGACCTAAATTCCAAGACTTCATACAAAATGCAAAGACGACGGTGTCTGACATCGAAATGCATTCATTTGGATGCAAAGTTTATGCACGGCCGACGACTGCTCGATTTCCTTTCCTTTTCTTTTTGGATTACTGTAGGAAACTTATTGCTGGATAGCATCCCACATTAGAAAGTAAACTAAAGTAAGCAGTTCGTTCCGTGAAAATCAGTTTGCCCCAGTTGTGAATCGAGCCCTGAGAACTGCTGTGACCCCAACACGGCACCTGGGCGCCACGAGGTCCGCTGCAGCACACAGCTGTGAACTTCAAAAATTTCATTAGAGTTCGCCTAAAACATCTTACATAGCTGCTCGTTTTGTAATGATTAACAACCCATTCCTCATACTTCATACCATGGTATTCCTATAATTCCCAAACCTCGAGTAATGCCGTGCCCACATACCCACATGCCCCGCAGCCCTGACCTGTCGCTCGTCACAAGAATGTCGGACCTGCCCTCCAATCGTCGATTGATACAGTGCCTTCCGTGACGCACGCAGTGGTTCTGTGTTGCACGCAGTGTGCCCAGGGTTCTGTGTTGCACGCAGTGTGCCCAGGGTTCTGTGTTGCACGCAGTGTGCCCAGGGTTCTGTGTGGCACGCAGTGTGCTTAGGATGAACGCTGCGTGAGATGCCCGTGTTGAGTGTTCCACAGCCACGACCACGTCGATATTTTTTTTGTCAGCTTTGTTCATATGCCGACTACAGGCAGAGTGACAGAAGCCAATCCGAAAAAAGAGTAGCGAAATACAAATATTTTTGCAGCTAAAATGAACAATTTTAATCTTCAAGATGGCAGTAGATCGAAGCATAACTATCGAAGCAATTCTATTTTTCAAAGTATATGAGCTTTTTGCGAGCTACGGGAAAATTTAGTACCCAAACGACATCACCAAAACTGATCATGTTTCTTTAAGTAGATGTTATTGAAGGTAATGGTCAGATTGGTCAAAAGGTAGAGTATATTAAAAGCGTGATGCAAGATCGTGTATCGTCTTGAAACTTCCTCTGCTTCTTCACGGCAACCTCGACTTATGAACACTTCTCCATTTATGAAGAACTCGCCATGTGTATTAAAAGTATCAGAATATTCTCTTCGACTTATGATGAATTTGAACTTACAATTAAGCTTTGGCTGTATTCGTAATCGTAAGCAGGAATGAATTTTCGAATTAATTTTGTTCGCATGGCAAGTTTTTCCTTATTGAAATGGTGCTCGCACGTCTAGGTTCCGCGTACTCCTACAAAATACATTGGTCCTTTGCAGAAATACCTTTACATACATATATTTGAGCAGAATACTTTGAGTACAGCGAGTGCAGCTTGACCTGCATGCTTCAATTGCGTGTGGCAAGCATGGAGAAAAAATTTTGCTCCCTGCTTAGATTTGCATACTTCGAATGGCTGATAAATCGATAAGCTCGCTCAAGGACTACTTGCTCAGTTTAAAACAAGAAAAATTATACAATCCATGCTGAAAAGCGCCTGGACGAGTCTAGAAATGGAAATCATGAGAGTTGAAATAGAGGATGAGGCCGAAAGAACAGACTTTAATGGTCCAAGACGAAATACGAGGGAGTTTGATTCCCACACCTTATGGAGACAGTGGATCCGCACTCATTTCTCCCTCTTCGAACAGTGTTATCAGTGTCTGATCATGAGGAATATTACACTCTAATGTAATCGACCTTTACAATTAGTTTAACAAACCGTCCCCGCACGTTGCCTCACCCTGCCACACCCTGCCTCACCCTGCCTCACCCTGCCTCACCCTGCC